>CAUYQG010263950.1:0-15384 GCA_963574415.1 Tarsius wallacei
GCCATCTATGAGAAACCCACAGCCAGCATACTCCTAAATGGACAAAAACTGGAACCATTTCCCCTGAAAACAGGAACAAGACAAGGATGCCCCCTCTCACCCCTCCTGTTCAATATAGTATTGGAAGTCCTGGCTAGAGCATTTAATTTTAATTGGCCCTCTACATGGTCTCTAAATGTTCATGCTACTCAGTCTGTCTGAAAGGTTGTTACAGGGACCCCTGGTCATCCTGACCAGTTTTCCTTTATTGACCAATTGTTAAATTTAGTCCAAAACCCCCGTCTTAAATATGTTCTCTTAAAACTCAGGACCCTTCCCATAAACCACACTATATGGAGACAGAGCTTCTAACTTGAAAACAACAGGGAGCTATATACAAAGGCCCCTGGCTAACTCTTCAAGGAAAACCTGTTTTTACCTGTTTCTCAAGAGAATAAAGTCTTGCCAAAATCCAAACCATAGGTTTTAACCTCCTGGAAAAATCAAATTTGTGCACTCATCATCTCACCTGGAATGATTGACAGCAGCTCCTTTTAACCCTATATATTTCTGAAAAGCCAGAATGTGTGACAGCTGAAGCTAAAAAGTCTGTCCTGGCCTCAGCAGCTGGAACAAAGGAAAAAAATCAGGAAATGTTAGAGGGGATTTTTCCCTCCTCTCGCCCAGATTGGAACTCTAATGCTTTGGCAGGGTCTAGAACATTAAAAACTTATCACCTGACTCTATTAGCTGGTTTGAAGGGAGCAGCCTGAAAATCTATTAATCTTTCCAAAACTACCAAGATTATTCAGGGTCTCAAGGAGTCACCAGGGATTTTCTTGAATGTCTTCAGGAGACATTCCATACCTATACACCATTTGGTCCCTTGGCACCCAAGAATGCTTGGGCTATCAATTTGGCTTTTGTGACTGAGGTGGCTCCTGACATCCAGAGAAAGTTACAGAGGCTTGAAAGTTTCACAGGAATAAATTTTTCTCAGCTGCTCAAGGTAGCTCAGAAGGTTTTTAATAACCAAAATGCTGAGAAACAGAAACAGGAAGACAAGAAAATGGACACTGGGATGGAACTGTCAGTCCTAAAGTCATGATTAGGACCCATATCCAAGAAACAAATATCTATTCAAGGGGCAGCAGAGCCAATAACAAACTGCAAGTTCACCTCCAACTGGATGATTAATCTAGGTCAGAAATGGGTCACCCACTTGTTTCTAATAGCCACTGACTGCCTATACTCTCTCATGGGCCAAGATTTACTCCAGAAACTAAGAGCAACTATTAAATGCATAGGCCTACTGACACTGCTTATCAAATGCTAGTCACTCTTCAGCTTTCTGAAGAATACCTCTTAGCTTCTTCTAATTCTCCCACTTAAAATGTCTCATCAGATTTGCTTTTACAGTTACAGCAGGAGTTTCCTTCAGTCTGGGCAGAAACCTACCACCAGAATTGGTGAAGCATCACCCTCCAGTCATACCAACCTATTTTTGCTTTTGAATGAACAGATCCTAACTCGGGGAACACCAGTCAGCTAACTTGTACTCAGTTGCCACAGGGATTCAAGAACTCCCTGACTCTCTTCAGGGAAGTCCTATAACAGAGCTTAGCAGGGTTCTTTGCCTTGTACCCTAATGTACTTTACTCCAGTAAGTAAATAATCTCCTACTTGTGGCTGTAGACTTGAATACTTATTTAAAAGGTATTAAGGCTCTGTTACCGCTCCTCCAAGACTTGGGCTACCATGTGTCAGTGAAAAAGCCACAGCTCTGCTCAACCAAAGTTTCCTACCTGGGTTACTGTCTAAAAAAAGGATAAATGAGCCCTGACCTCAGCCCAAAAAGAAGCCATTCTTCAAATTCTCATGCCAACCACAAAGAAACAGGTACAGGGATTCCTGGAGTGGCAGAGTACTGCCGGTTGTGGATCCCAGAATTTGCTGAAATTGCCAAGCCTCTGTACACAGCCACTGCAGGGAATCAGCCCCTAAAATGGACTGCTACTGAGGAACAGGTGTTCCAGAAGTCAAAAGCGGCTCTTACCCAAGCCCTAGCTTTAGCCCTCCCAGGTGTTACCAAGTCTTTTTATTTGCTTGTTCATGAACAGCGGGGAATCATGAAAGGGGTTCTTACCCAGACCTTAGGACCCTGAAGGTGACCTATGGCTTACTTGTCAAAAAGGCTGAATCCAGTGACTTCTGGCTGGCCATTCTGCCTTCAAGCCATCACCACTACTGCTATACTGGTTAAGGAGGCAGACAAGCTGACTTTTGGTCAAAATTTGGCCTTAGCAGTTCCCCACATTGTAAAGACACTGCTCTGAGGAGCCTCTGATCCCTGGATGTCAAACAAAAACTTAAGCCCTTCTAGAGGCTATATAGCTCCCCAAAGAAGTAGCCATCATACATTTCAGGGGACACCAGAAATTGGGGACTCCAGAGATGATAGGAAATTGCCTAACTGGTCAGGCAACACATGAAGCAGGAGAACTCCCAGTCGAGTCCCTCACTATTCTGCTAACTAAAACGTTTCTAGTTCCCTTGCTTCCAAAACAGCCTGTCTACACACAAGAGGAAAAGGAACAAGCTACCCTAGCAGGAGCACACAAAGACCCCTTCAGAATGATGAGTAACCAAGGACTCTAAAATCATCCTCCCAGTCACCCTTGGACTACATACCTAGGAGGTACTAAATTGACTGAGATGCTAAACCAGTATTAGTACGTTCAAGACTTAAGAAGCCTCACTGCCATAGCCGCTGCACTGTGTCCAGCTTGTGTGCAAGTAAATGCTAAACAAGGACCAAGAACACCAAATGGTATCAGGGCCTGGGGACTAAACCCTAGAGAAAAATGGGAAATGGACTTTACTGAGGTAAAAACCCTTGATGCTGGTTGTCAATATCTGCTGGTTTTTATAGACATTTTTTGGGGGTTGGACAGAAGCCTTTGCCACAAGAAATGAAACCGCACTTACGGTTACAAGGTTTTTGTTAAATAAAATTATTACTAGGTTTAGTCTTCTTCTCTCTATTGGCTGTAATAATGGTCCTGCCTTTACCTCACCCATAGTACAGCTGGTTAGTAAAGCACTAAATATTAATTGGAAATTACATTGTGTTTACTGACCACAGAGCTCTGGACAGGTTAAATGCATAAACTGGACTTTAAAATCTACTTTAACCAAACTAATAATAAAAACCCGTGAAAAATGGATAAACCTTTTGCCTTTAGCTCTTCTCCAAACCCAATGCACCCCATATAAAGCTAGGTTTACCCCATATAAAATCATGTTTGGGAAGCCTTCTCCTCTGTTGCCCCAGTTGCAAGATCCCATCCTAGAAAAAAATAACTAATCAATCCCTGTTAAAGTATCTTCAGTCTGTCCAGCAGGCTCAGGCTGCTGTCCACTCTGGTGTCTGTGCTGTTTTGTCCACTCTGTCTTCCATGCCTTGTACTAAATCTTGCCTGGAAGGGACTCTATCTTCATCACCACTCCAACCGCACTCGAAGTCAACAGGATACCAGCCTGGATTCACCATACACAAGTCAAGAGAGCTGTGAAAACTAATGTAACTCCACCAACTCACTCCATCAACTGTGTTGTGGTGGCCAGGGACCCTAAATAACTGGAACTCCTGGTTCCCACTTATCCTCCTCTTCCTCAGTTTGCTTATAAAACCTTGTATATTAAACTGGATTATTAACTTCGTAAAACAACAAATCAATTCTGTAAAACTTATGCATGTAAGAACCTATTATAATTCCATACCCATGACTAAGAAGTCAATGAATTGACTCATGTACAACAAAAAGGGGGGAATGAAATATCTAACAAAATATCTAAAATAGTTATAATAGCTTCTTGACATAAGTAACTCCATTTTGTTAAAATCCTCCATCTTAGCTGTCTGCCTGACCTAAAAATGACCCCCCCAAGTGTGTACATGTGATTGTTGTAATGTTCCCATGACCACAGACCCACAGCCTTGTTCCCCTGAGAGTGACCTTGTTCATGCTAATTGTTCTTGCTGACCATTTGAACACTGCCTAGCCACAGGTTCCATGTAATTGTATGCCTTGTTAACTGAAATCCAAGAGATTGTACCTTTTGGGTTTAGTTCCTTGTACCTTCACCCCCTTCTATGCAACCCACTTGCAGATTTTGCCTTTATAAGCTTCTTGCTGATTCCACTCAGTGTCGAGAGTTTTCTTGGCATGAGCCTACTCTTGACCGCACGCTATTAAAGGACTCAAAATTCGAAGCTGGTGTGCTGGCATTTCTCCTTTCTCGCAGTTCAGCTATAACAAAATAACCTTCAGCATCATTCAAGTGGTTAACCAGGTAAAGGACTGCAAAAGCAGAGAAAACCCCAAGGGATCATCGACCACCAAGGCCCACTCAAACTAGAGTTATAGAAGATAACATATGGGGAAGGGGAATAGAATGAAATCAGGTGTCACAGATACTCTTTCAAGAAAGTAGAATCAGTGTCTAACCAAGGAGTCTCACAACAATGTAGGGCCTTCACAAATTCTGTCTTGCAAGAATAATTTATAATTGCAACAGAACATGTCTGATATATCTTTTATCTTCTCCTTTTCTTGATAGAAGTTTTTGTGTTGTTCCTGTTTTTATGCCATCATTGTATATAGGGTATATGTGGCAAGGTAATATGTTGTTATTTAGGGTCTGATAGTGAGAATTGCATATCATTTAGGAATCTGAAAGACTGAGCTGAAGGAACTAATTATATGGGGCTTTGTATTATCTGTCCTGAAAAGAGGTTATGCATGTTCTTTACATGGAAGGAAAGTTGAGATATGTACATACTTAGAGAAAGAAAGGTGGACTCTGGCAGAGATTATTCACTGATTACTGAGCCTACTCTCTTTTTTCATTTGCACTTATATAGAATACATTCCTCTGCCTCTCTTAACAATAAATGTGGCCATGCGACAAATTTCAAGCCAATGAGATGTGAATGGACAATATCCAGACTTAGCCATAATAATTATCTATGTACAACACTCTATGTTAGCACAAAACATTTTCTGTTGTTTGCAATCCCAAGAATCTTAACAGATAAGGTCTAGATAGGAGAGTGATTGAAACTGACACTCACAGTTGGCATAGATAGGTGGGAAGAGAGTTTAAAAACAATTTACCCAAATTTGATTAAATATGTGATGTGAGATAAGAAAGAAAGAGTCAAGGGTAACTACCAGGTTTCTAGCTTGAGTAACTGGATATTACCAACTTAGTGAGTATAGGAGGCTTTGAAAATAGAGTTTAAAATGTCTTTCGAGGTGTCAAGATGGAGATATCTAGAGTTAGTTGGAGAGAAAAGTCTTGTTATGCCCAAATTGACTGAGCTAAGGGATGCCCAGATAGTTGGTAACATATCATTTCTGTGAGTGTGTTTCCAAAAGAGATGAGTTCTCAGCAATGTGGGCAGGCATCATGCAATCCACTGAGGTCCCAGACAGAAACAAAAGGCAGAAGGAGGGTGAACTTTCTCTCTTTCTCTCTCTAAGCCAGGACATTCATCTTCTCTTTGGGCACCGGGACTCCTGGTTCTTAGACCACTGAACTCTAGGGTTTACATCATCAGCTCCCCCGGTTCTCAGGCCTTCATACTGAATTCCACCACCAGTTTTTCTGGTTCTCTACTTTGCATACTGCATATCATGTGACTTCTCAGCTGCCATGATTCTGTAAGCCAATTCTCATATTTATCTCCTTTTTATTTATCTATATGCACCCTATCTGTTTTATGTATCTATATGCACCCATTCTGTTTCTCTGGAAGATCCTAATTTGAGTTTGTTGTCCCAAAAGAAAGACTAGGCTAAAGATTTCAGAGTCCAAAAAGTGGGGTTAGTTAAACCAGTATACAATATCTCTCATAATAAGTTTGAAGAAAAAGAATTAAAAGTACGGGGGGTAAAAGTGGCCTTTTGGATTTACCTATATTTATGGGGTAGAAAAAGAACCCAAAAAAGAGAGGACATAATTTTTCTTCCTTTCTTTTTTTTTCCTTTCTATTCTATTTTATTTTACTATAGAGACGTGGGTTGCAAGTCATGATTAGCTACACAAGTAGGCTGCATGCAGGTGAAGTTTGGGCCTCCAACTATTCCTCACTTCCCCTGGTTTAGGACCAGGTACCCTTTATGTTGTTACATGTCTCCCCCTCCCTCTTTCCCCTGGCAGTGTCTAGCAACTGCCAATCCCTTCCTTATGCTAATGTGATTAATGTTCAGGTTCCACTTACGAGTGAGGACATGTGGTATTCAGTTGTTTCTGTGATAGACCACTAAGTATGATGATCTCCAACTCCATCCAATTTGCTATGAAATCCATTATTTTGTTTGAGAAGACATAATTTTTTTTCCACTTAATGCTGCAATTAATTTAGCTAAATAATAGATGAAGTTTTTTCAAAAAACAAAAGAAAATATGTTAGAACTTAAAATAGAACTGAGGTGAGAGTCAGGTGGACACCACAGATATCAGGTTGAATCATGGCCAAAGGATAAACAGCAAGATAAATATGTCAAAATGTCTGCTGCCTTTCAGCATTCTGAGTTGACCTAATTCACTCATTTATTGGCATAATTCACTTTATAAGTGATCAACAAATCTTTAAATGAAGTAATTCTTCTATGAGAGTAATCAGTTTTCTTGAAAATCTGTAAATGTGGAAAACTTATAATCTTTAAAAATAACTTATTTGTTGAGTACCAAATTTCGTAAGCATTTTACATGTATCAATGTATCATCTTCTGCAATCCTCACAAAAAATTGGTGAGGTAAAGACGATTTGCTATGGTTTGAATATTTGACCACTCATGTTAAAAATTAACCCCCCATCTTGAAGGCTGGGCCTAACTGGGTGATAGGAGTGAATCCTTCATAAATAAACTAATACCCTCCCTGGAGGATGAGTAAATTTTCACTCTGCTATTTCCCACAAGAGTTGGTTGTCAAAAAGAGCCAGGTCTCTCCCTCCTTCCTCTTGTGCTTTTTCTCTTGCCTCGTGGTCTCTGTATACACAATGTCTCTCCTTTCACCTTCCACCATGAGAAGAGCAGCCTGAGGCTTTCATCAGATGCCCAGTCTTCCAGCCAGCAAATCGTGAGCCACATCAACCTTTTCTTTATAGATTACATAGTCTCAAGTATTCCTTTATAGCAACACAAATGAATGAAGACACTGTTACAGTAGTCAATTAAGAAAATGGTGGCTCATGAACTGGCGTTAAGTCTGATTTACTACAAATTATACAAACTACTCTATATCATCCTTTTAATGGCTGGTCTGAACAAAAGTGCTCTTCCATCTCCCATAGTGTACTATTAACATCTTTAGCACATTGCACTGCTAGACATAAAAGTTAGAAAAACTATTTAGGTATGTGCTTGAATAAAACAATGAGGAATAATCAAAGACAAAAACATAGTTACTGTGATGAAATGGTGATTTCTTCATTATTCTAAACTTCTTCTCAGCCAATTATTTCACTCATTACATAGGACTCCTAGTTGTATAAGCTTTCCAGTTGCAAATGTGCAAATTCATACATATGTTTCAAAAAATAAGAATGATTAGCCTAGTTACCTTGGAAAACCTGAATGATGTATAACTATATAGTTAATAGAGACTAGTTCCAAAGTCAGTCTAGATAGCCCATGCCACATAAATACCAAGATTTGTTAAAGATACTGTGAGCAACAATGAAATGCACTGAGTTTTTTTCTCATATGCATGCTTAGTGTATGTATTCTAGGATTCATAATTATTTCTCCATAACCACCACAACAAAAACAAACTGGTGTGACTCAGAATATTTGTGGCTTATGAAGAAAAAAGTCTTTTTTTTAATGATAACAAAGAGTAAATATATATATATGTATATATATCTTCAAGTAACACAAACTCCATTTATATTTAGACTTTTCAAACTATTTTGCTGAAAATTTCTCCCTCCAAAAATACTAATAAATTTTTGCTAGCATCTTTCTAATTATAAAATGAATAATCTGATTGGTGTAATTCTGAAAGAAATTATGATTTGCTTATGCTTAATGTGTATATGTTTTCTGCTGTTTAAGAGTTGAGACCTCAAACATGATATTAAAACTTTAAGCAATTGTTTCTGCAAAGCAAATGGGAATAATAAAGCCTTAATATAAAATATTTTAAGTAGATAATAAATGTTATTACAAAAAACTCAGTTGAATAACTAGTATATAATTCAGCACTTGATTCATACTAACTAGCTTTCTCCGTATACTTTTATTGATATGCTCTCTCTTAATACATATGTGTGTGTGTGTGTGTGTGTGTGTGCATATATATAAAGATCTACTATCAGATATATAGATGAATCTTCATACATATTGAGAAAGAGATGTCTCTCTATATATACACTTAAATTGGCTATTATTTATTTACAACTGAAATAAATGTTATTTACACTTTAAAATCTTTTGGGTTATATAATAAAATATTTAAGCTGGTAATCAATTTGAATAAATAATTTCATTTAAGGATACTAAATATTTTGCATATTTAAGGTTGCTGCTGTTTAGAAAGCCCGTCCTTAGACATTTATTTATTTGCTCATTCAATCAGTCAATTCATAGTGACCATGTTCTTACTATGCATGTGGTATTGTGATAGACACAGTGGAGGATGGAAGAATTAATTTGGCAGAGTTTCTTCCCAAAAGCAATATAAAATATGAGATATTTGAGATATATATTTTATTCAAAATATGTAAATGATTCTAAGATGAAGAAATAAGATTGTTATGATATTAAAATATCACAAATATACAAAATGCCAGAGGAGATCAGGCTGGAAAGACCTTAACAGCTATTTTGAAAGATTTCAAATTGGAGATGTCGTATTGAAGGGTGAACAGAAATTTGTAGGGCAATGATCAGATATGGGGTGATATTTTATTTACCCATATTCAAATGGAAAATTATAGTTTCTGAAATTTTAGCTTAAGTAAATGACTTAGGATTCTTTTCCCCCTGCATTTCAGTAACTTGAATTCAAGGAGAGTAAAAGTTCTAAATAGAAAGCTCTTACAAAAGAACAGTGAGAGCTGAGATTCAATTTTCGAGTTCATAAGAGTATCTGAGATATGAGATGTGGGTAATTCAAGTATCATTGCTTGGCATGGCCTATCTCTCAACATGACACAAGGAAATATAACGGAAGGTAAACAGAAAGGCTCTATTCGTTCTGGAGGAATATATTTGCTGCTAGTAAAAATTATCTATATGAGCAAGCTTTGACACATGGTTGTTAGTATTTTGGAGTGGATCCAGTTGTCCTTCTTTCACATGGGAGGTCAGGTCCCTGGTCTTTTTTTTTTTTATAGCATCCACAATAGAACTGAGTCCATTACACATCATGCTCTCCAAAGGACAGTATCTGAGACAGAGGGCCACATGCATTACACCCCTTCCCACCTCTGTGCACCTGCGGGAGGTCTCAAGGAGATGGCTGCACAGCACTTCCAGTAATGGGCAGTGTGAGTAAACTGCAATTAATGGGAAGATTCTTCATTTCAAGCCCTGAGCAAAGCCAGCCTGAGGATACGGCAAATTGGAACACTACCCCAAGAGACTCCTGCCATTTGAGCATGTGGCAGAGTCAAATGCTTTCTCTAGCAGCTGGCTGCTAAAAGACCCTTCCAGTCAGCATTTTTATAACTATTAGCATTATCATGGAACACTGCATCTGCAACCTTTCCATTTGGCTTTACAATACAGTCATGCTTCTTATTGAGATATTTTTTATAATTCTTGCCTGCAGCAAATCTACCTGCTTGATGCTGTTTTCAACAATGATATTGCAGAACCCATTTATTAACAAAGCTATGAATATTCACTTTGAAAAAAAATTACCAATTTTAAAAGATCGGGATATTATATAGATCTCAAAAACAAAATGTTGAATAAAAGAGACATTATAGAATGATATATACAACTTATGTATTGTTGGTTTTCTTGTTTTATCAAAACATGAAAAATTATCTTATTTATGATCACCTGTAGGTGACCCACCATATTTTTGACAGTTGTTGTTAGGAGATTGAGGAATGTAGTGACAAAGGGATATTGGAAATAGGGAATAAATAAAATTTCAACTTTATATAAAATATATGTATATGAATTGAATATTTTATTTAAAGAAACACAGCAAATATAATGCTAATAATTGCCAATTACAGTAGAGAGTAGTTAAGGGTGTATCCTTATCTTTTTTAATTTCAATATGTCAAATAAATATTAGTTTTTTTAAAGAGTTGGGTTGCTGATAGTTGAAGAGTATTTCTTAAATAACAACAGTGTAATTTTGCTAGAACTAGGTGGCCCTTACTTTGTTTAACTACTTTAAGCAACATACTACTAAAGACAGAAACATCTAACAAACTATGTGAGAGTGGTAAAGTTACTTAAAAGAGGTAATAAAGCATGTTGGATATTCATAGAAAGACCAGAAAATATGCTCAAACTGTTAAAGAAAAGGAGTTATCTAGCCCCAACATAGCTTTCCCGTGATCATGCATCCTATGCCTACTCTATGGACAAAATTACATTTTTATAGTAATTTTACCATTTAACATACTATTTTGCCAAGCTATAAATAAAGAGAAGGTACAGTATGAAAAATATTAAAACAATTGTGGTGAAAAATAAGGGTATAAGGTTTATTCGATACATGAGTTCTTAAAGTTTTAGACAGAATTCCACTTTCTATCCTCCAAAATCAAAGGTTTATGAAATAAAAATTAATGTATCTGTACTCAGTGGGTCATGTTTAAGCATTCTCAAGCAAAGAGTTTTGTGGAAAGAGAAAAACAGATTGAATTATGAGTAAGTAGCTTAGTAATGTATTTCATTGTAATTCTTGAGAGATCAGTTGTTTTAAAAGGTATCAACTTCCATACAAATCTAAGTAGAAAAATATTGCAAGACACTATCTTCAGACACAAAATACTTTTTCACATTTTTAAAAAGATGATGATTTGGTGGAACTGAATGTAAATAACTGATATCAGTGCAGATTTACTACTTAGAAGACACTGAAGATCAGAGAGAGGACCATCCATCCTGTCCCTCTCATCAGTGGCAGCTGTCACACATGGTAAACTGGCTTTAAATTTAAATCTCAGGGTAAGCCCAGCATAGACTACATCATGGAGGGGGAAAAAAATCCTGTCTCAGCTCTGTTCCTCTCTTCTCAGTGATCTCTGTCTTCACTTTAGAAATTCTCAAAGTTCTCTTTTTTCTCTAAGTACCAGAAAAGAGCTGAAAAGTGCTGGAAACTTGATCATCTGTTAACCAATCTGGAACCATTTGCATTTAGAAAGACCCATGTCTTCTCTCCTCTGATTTGATAAATATATCTGAGACACAGACCTGTGGAAGCAGCCCAGAGACCTGAGACATGGTGCAGGCTGCACCTGATCTTAGACTAACCCCCATCCCTACAAACTTCAGGTTATCTCTTTTTGTCCCTCTGACTTTGGTCACTATGATGTATTGAAACCAAGTGGGAATATAGTGTGGTGGTGAAGGGCTCAGGCTCAGGACCAGATTGTCGGAGTTTATAATGTGAGCTCCATCATTAATTGCCTGGTGACCCTTGGAATGATTAAATTTATCTCACAGTTTTCTCACCACTTTCTATCTGAAGACAATGGAAATGAGTGAATATAACTGAAATATAATGTAACTGAAATGAGTGAAGATATACCAACCATGCAGCACAGTGCTGAACCACCAATATTGAAGGCAAAGTTCAGACTCCCAGCTAAATCTGAATGAGGCAGGAAATACTTTAAGAGACTTAACCCTAAGTATAGGGCAGGGGTCTTGGAAAAAATTCTTTCTCCCCAGGCCTGGAATTTGGTGATCCAAACTGCTTACTCTTCTTCCCCTCACTCTTTCCATTCAGAGTCAGGAGCAAATATGGCAGAGGCCCTAAATCCCTTTACTTTCTTCCCTCATGCATCTATCTCTGCCAACTGTTTATCCTCTTGGTTTCACCTCACACTGGATCTACTTTGAATTCCAACCCTGGTGCTCCTGTAATTTCTGTCAGACCTTAGTATTAGGGGCTGGAGTCCTGTCATTGGCTAAAACTTCCCAATAAACATCAATCCCTTTCTGGTTCCCAAATGTCTCATGCTGTGAAGGTAGCACTACATGAACACACACACAAAAATGAAAATCTAATTACACAAACCCAGACATCTGTGGAAGACGGATTTTTTACTCTTTCAAACATGCCATATACCTTGCCTGTAAATTATATATTCTTCGCCTTTTAATCCACTGATTTCTCTGTCTCTTTAACTCCTACTACGTCTCAAAATCAGAGCTTGGCCTCACTTCCCCCTTGACTTCCTTTTGGTGTTTCCATAGCATTCTGCAAATGTGCTATTATAGTTTTTATCATAGACAATGTAGAATGATACATACAATTTTGCCTGAGCCCTATGTTCCTGGAAAACAGCAATAGGTAAAGAAATCCTTCCACCCTTTGTGTTCAGGGAAACAATTTACTGAAAAGAAGCACCTTTTCTCAAACAAGACTGCAGGATATCCCACTTGTTTACCTGGAACAGAGACACTACACACTCCCATTCTTCATGTCATAAATGAATGAGTTCAACTATTTGTCCACACTCATCAATGAGAACAAAACATCTACCAACTTGACTTGACCAAACTTTAGTCAGGATTATCGTCTTCCTCCAGGCCCCTGAACCTCAGTTAACCCTGGAGTTTCAGATAGCCCTCCTTTAAGGGCCCCTACAGAGAGAGTGGCTGACCTTAAGAGAAAACTATGAACTTGGCAATCATGCCACCTCATCCACTCCACACCTGGTTCTTTCTTCTGTCTCCAAAGAAAAGCCCTTTCTGCCTGACCTCTCAGATCAGAGGTCCCTCCCTATTGAAATACCCTCTACCTCCTTATTATAGTATCTTCTTCCCTGTACTAAAATAAAATTTTAAATAAAGACTCTTCTTACTTGATTGTAGATTTGTTTTTCTTCAGCATCATCTTTTATTTTAATTATGTTTCATTTTCTATATCCTTTTCTAGATTATAAACTCTTTGTATAGAGTCAATGTCTCTTCTTTCCACATGTGCTTTTTGAGAGTTTATCAGAACACTGCATTATAAAGGTACTTAGTAATTTAGTTATTATTGAGTAACATCTGGTTTTAATCTCAAATATCTAACACTTTAATTCAATGGTCTATAAGTGATCCTGAAATAGAAGATCACAACTTGAACAGCAATCAACTAGGAAAAGAATAATTTGGAAATGTCAAAATCAGAGATCATGCATTATATGGGAGCATCACATGGCACCTTGAAAAACTGAAGCTGTGTATAAAAAACACTTCTGTAGCTAGAAGTGAAAATAATTTTTGGTTAATTACATATAAGAGGAAGAGCAATTAAGTTCTCAAAAATGTTCCTATTAAGTACATCTATCAACATGATGAGACATTTGTCTCCCCATAGCAGAACTAATAGGATAAACTTGTAAAATGAAAACGATGATATTTTACATAGTCAAAAGGTTTCACACAGTATATATGAAGTACATTGTGAGGTATATTTTATATATAACCTAAGGTGAGATTCCATAGTGCAAGAGCTAACAATTTTTTATGATTTCTTAAAAACACATTCTAATTGAGAGATCATTTAGGTACATCCAACTACCCTAGCGAGACAGATTTGGAAAATCTCATCTCTTTTTACCATGGCTGTTTTCTTATATGCTGTCTCAAACTGAACTATATGATTCTATATTTAATTCCTGTTTTGCAAAGTTCACAGCATCTTCAACTTAAATCTTGGTAATCTGTCTTATATGCCTCCTCTAACTGATTCTCTCATCTCAGATGAAACTTCATGCCAGCTTGTGGTTTTCCACAATACTACAGCAATGCAATGCAGTTTGACCTTGATTACCAGGACACTTCAACACATCCAATCCAGGGTGCATTTTAGAAACCTAAATCAAGAGACTTTTATCATATTTGATTAAAAGTAGAAGAACAAGGTTATATCATATGTTAAAATGTTTATGATAAATCTAGAGCAATCTATATACATTTACAAAAGAGTGCTGGTTTTAACAGCTTGAGATGCTTTTTTTTAGATAGCTTTACTGATTTGGTGATTTCTTTGCAGAAATTTAAAATGCAATACCTAAATTCTTACATAATAGTCATTAGTCATGGATGGCAGGTAAGTTTCACACACTGTACCAACTATCAATTAGCAGAGACTGCCCAGTATACCATGTTAAGAAAGTTTATAAGGCCAGATCTGAACTTAGAGAGTAAATTATCATGAATGATTAGTCAGAACTGCAATGTCCATGACAGGTAAAAGTAGCAAATATAATAAGAAAGCATAATTAATTTTATACTTCTGAAATAGAATAAAATCTTAGCTTTTACTATATTGTCTGATTACAAGGCAAACATAAGTCAATTTTCAAGAGTGCACTATGTGAATATATGTATATGTGTATATATATATATATATATAGTGGGCAATGTTTTAATCTGACCAAGATGGCTTTACAATAATTATTGCATCACTCTTCAACAAATCAAAGTCAAAGACAGCTCCCTTTTTTACTTAATTGATTTCCTTATCAGGATTAGAAGAACATAACTGAATGTAATGGAAAACTCTTGAAATTTTTTTAATGATTGCATAGGCATAAATACTACCCCGTATTACTAGATTAATTTTTAGGTAGTATTCCTTCTCCAGTAGAGATGCAAAATGGAACACAGATAAAGTAAAAAGCCCCACTGCAAAATTAATCTAGGGGTTTTGATTTTTCAGTTTTGTTACTATTTGTGGAATTGAAATAAGAAATGGAAATCTTGTGGGAAAATATTCATTAAAAATAAACATCTGATATCCATTTCTGATCATTAGTATAGGACAAAGTTTGAACAACTTTCAATAAAACAACTTTTAAACTAGATAAAGCATATTGTACATAACTAAATGATTACATTAATGGCAATAATTTGGAAGATTTACAAAGGCCAAAAGTTAAACACAATAGATTAAAATCCTGGGGAAAGAGTAAGTGGGAGGATAATTTTCCCTATGAGATCAAGTAATTGTAACATTGTATTTTCATTTCTTCTGGCTCTGTGGAACAAACAATGAAGCCTAGTACCCACTCATGGAAATGCAGACAAGACAATACACCTGACTGAATGTGGGTATCATAAGAGTTACTGCCTTATTTTAAAAGGTAAGTTGAGTAATATACAAGTAAACACACACACACACACACAGACAAAAACA
>CAUYQG010263961.1:0-11254 GCA_963574415.1 Tarsius wallacei
CTGCCAATCCCTTTCTTATAGTATTATGGTAAATGTTCAGGGTTCACTTCTGAGTGATGTAAATTTAAAATTACTTTAAAGCAGCTTTCATTTCATTTATATTTTAAACTTTTACATTGATATTTTTGCTTCTGCTTTTTAATACACACAAAACAGTAGAAATTGTAAGTACTTTATGCAGATGAGTGTATGTATGACAGTGTGCACACACACACACACACATATATATCTTAGACACTTGTAATTTATTTATTTTATTTTACTTATTTATTTTTGAGTCAAAGTTTCTGCCACCCAGGCTGGAGTGTAGTGGCACACCCATGGCCACCGTAGCCTCGACCTGCTGGTCTCAGGTGATCCTTCCACCTAAGCCTTTCGAATAGCTGAAACCACAGGCATGCACCACCACACCCAGCTAATTTTTTTATTTATTGCAGAGACAAGGTCTCGCCAAGTTGTTCAGGCTGGTCTTGAATGCCCAGACTCAGACAGTCCTCTCACCTCTGCCTCCCAAAATGTTGTTATTACAGGTGTGAGCTTGGTGACACTTGTAATTTAAAAGATCATTTACCAATGGAGATGTTCTGTCATAACATTTGGAAATCATGACTCCAAAGGAAGATGATTACAGTTTTCAATGTCTAAAGAGACTCAGTATCTTGGCGGGAACCCCAAACCTCTGTTTTGTCCTTGCCACCAACTAAGGCTGTATCCCATGCTCCCGCTGGGCTCTTACTCTAAAACAGCTAACATATACAAAAAACAAAAACTAGATGCAGGCTTAAGTCTTCACAAAAATTAACTGAGAATGGACCAAACACCTAAGTTGAAAGCTATGAAACTCCTAGAAGATAACCTAGATGACCACAGGTTTGGTGATGACTTTTTAGCTCTGACACCAAAGACATGATCAATGAAAGAGATGATTGGTAAGCTGGACTTTATTAAAGTTTGCTGCTCTATAAAAGATATTGTCAAGAGAATGAAAAGCAAGCCAGAGACTGGGAAAATATTTGCAAAGGAGATATCTGATAAAGGATTGTTATTCAAAATATGCAAATCACCAAATCTTTCAGTTTAAAAATAGGCCAAAGACCTAAACAGACACTTCACCAAAGAAGATATGCAGATGGCAAATAGATATATGAAAAGGTGTTTTATGTCATATGCCATCAGGAAAAATGCAAATTAAATTAAAAATGAAAATTGACCATAAGCGGTCACTATACATGTAGAATGGCCAAAATCCAGCACTTGATAACACTAAGTGCAGACAGGATGTGGCGCAACAGGGGTGCTCACTCATTGCTGGTGGGAAGACAAAATTGTGCAGCCACTTAGGAAAGCACTTTGACATTTTTTTTTTACAAATCTAAGCCCATGATTACCCTTGGATACAGCAATCAAGTTTGTATTTAACTCAAATAGTTGAAAACTTATTTCTCCACAAAAGCTTGCTCATGATGTTGCCAGCAACTTTATTCAAAATTGTCAAAACTTGGAAGCAACCAAGATGTCATTTAGTAGGTGAATGGGTAAATAAACTGTGGTATATCCAGACAATGAAATATTATTCAGCGTTAAAAAGAAATGAGCTATTAAGCCATGAAAAGACGTGGCAGAAACTTAAATGCCCTAGTTCCGTGAGAGAAGTCAATCTGAGAAGGTTGTCTAGTATAAGACTGTACTATATGACATTCTGGAAAATGTAACACTAAGAGGGTCAGTGGTTGTGGGAATTGGCGGGGAGGAAGGGAAGAATAGTCAAAGCACAGAGAATTTTTAGGGCAGTGAAAATACTCTGTATGGTACTATAATTGTGGCTGGAGTACGCATTTGTCCCATAAAATGTACAGCCTCATCAGTGAAACCTAATATAAATTTTGTGCTGTAGGTGATACTGATGTGTCAATAGAAGTTCATCAATTGTAACAAACACACCATGCTGGTGAGGGCAGGGGTCACAAGGAACTCTGCACACTTCCTTTAATCTTTATTTAGGTCAGATTTAGATCTAAATCTGATTTTTTTTAAAAAAATGAAGTCTTTTAAAAACAGTTAAAAATATAATTACATCTATCTTTAATTCAGGAATTGAGATTAAATTGGAATGTTTTATAGTGTAAAAAAATAAAATAAATGGTTAGCGTGTCCAGAATCTATACCATAGTCACCGACGTTGAATGGTGGCTCCCCAAAAATACTGTAGAAAGGAGGGTCACTACCTTAACAGGATTTTAGGAGATTTATTGGAGGAGAGAAGGCAAAGAAAGGATCTTTTTTTTTTTTTTTTGAGTTGGAGTCTCACTCTGTCACCCAGACTGGAGTACAGTGGCCACTCCAGGCCACCGCAGCCTCGACCTGCTGGGCTCAGGCGATCCTTCCTCCTCAGCCTTCCAAGTAGCTGGAACTACAGGTGCGTGCTACCACACCTGGCTCATTTTTGATTTATTGTAGAGATGAGGTCTCGCCAACTTGCCCAGGCGGGTCTCGAACCCACGGGCTCAGGCAATCCACTCACCTCAGCCTCCCAAGGCGCGGGATTACAGGCTGAGCCACCAACCCCGGCAAAGGAAGTATCTTAATGAGGATTCTGGAGTCTGGTTAGACACACGTTGTTTGATGCAGGAGCTTTATTAGTTGGGGCATGTGGGTTACATAATAGTTCAGGGTTGGCTGACAGAGCTAGGTGACGATTTTGGACTAAATCTTGAAAGGAGTCACTTGATGTTGTTTATAGTACCCAAAAGGGTCTTTTATAAGGATAAGTTAAGAACTCTAGTGTTAATTTAATGAGTTTTCAGAAAATTCCTTGTATTGGTTTCCTGAAACTGGTTTAATGGAGGACCACAAACTGGGTGGCTTAAATCAACAGAAGTTTCCTTTCCCACAGTTCTGGAACCAGAAGTCTGAAATGTAGGTGTTGGCGGGACTGCAATCCTTCCAGATGTTATAGGGGAAAATCTTTTCTTTGTCTCTTCCAGCTTCTGCTGGATGCTGCTATTCCTTGGCTGTGGTGCGTCTTTCTTGGCTATATCATCATATCACCACCTTCTCTTTTGTATGTCTTCCCTAAACTGCCTTCCTCTCTCTCTCTTTTATGAGGACACTTGTGATTGCAGTTAGGTCCACACAGACAATCCAGGATAAACTCCTCCTCTTCAAATCCTTAATTCAATCATGTTGTTTGCCCTATAAGCTATGATTCACTCTATTGCCATGTGAAGTAATATTCACAGGTTCCAGAGATTTGATATGGGTATCTTTGATATGGGGGATGCATTGGATTGGAAGTTTACCCCCCAAATTCATGTCTAACCAGAACCTCAGAATATGATTGTATTTGGAAATAGGATTTTTGCAGATGTAATTAGTTAAAATGAGGTCATCCTGGATCACAGAGGGCCCTAATCCAGTGCCTGGTGTCTTTATAAGAAGAGAAAACAGAGACACAGAAACACATAGAAGAAACCCGCATGGCACAAAGAAGGCAGAGATTGGCGTGATGTGTCTACAAGTCAAGGAATGCCAGAGGTGGATGGCAACCACCAGAAGCTAGGAAGGGGCAAGAAGGGATCTTTTACTACAGCTGTCAGAAGACTATGGCCCACCAACACCTTGACTTTGGACTTCTAGACTCAAGGCCTGTGTGAGAATAGATTTATGGGATTTTTAAAAAGCTACCTGCTTTGTAGTAATAACTATGACAGCCCTAGAAAGCTAACACAGAAAGACATTTCTTGTTCTACCACATTCCTGAAGCAAAATTTCATTGTCCTGGGCATGAATTAGGGGGAAAGCCAAGTGATAAGAATAGAGACTTTTGATTTGTAATCCTGGGTCTGTGTGGCTGGTTCCAGGCCTTTACAGTCTCATTCAGAGGCTCTAAATCTTGGAGGCCATTCTTGTCCCCTCAGCAAATCCAGTCTTTTGAGATGACCAAGCCGGGACGACCGGCGTCATCATTTCCTTGACCCTTAACCCACTTGAACTCACCTGCGGTTCTGATGGGAAGCGCCTGTGCTCTCTTCTTTGCTGGCTTCTCTGTCATTTCCAGATGTGTTCCGGCATAACTTGCCACCACCTGGAGATGCCTTATGGGAGCAACTCTTAACTCGTAGAAATGACCTGGCAGCTCAAAGCCCCAACCTCTTTTCCTCCTTAATTCTGAAATATATTCTGTACAATTTCTGAGTTTTTTGGGTTTTTAAAATATTCCTTGTGGGTTGGCAGTAGTGGGAACCTGTCGGGAGTGGAGGGGGGTGTGGGATTGGCAGTTGAGGGAAACTGCCAGGGGAGGGAGGGGCACACCTCATCCACAAGAGTACCTGCAGAATGAACATTTGTATACCTAACCTGAATTGTACTCCACATCTTTAAAAAAAAATAAAAATAAAAAAAATCCTTGTTTTATTTTTCCACTCCTTCACTTACATTTCTGGTTATTACCTCCCAGGTAAATCACACAGCTCAAGTCCTTGCCTCAGGGTCTACACTTGAGGGATCCCTGATAGAGCCACACAGCCTTGAACTTGCTGGGTCCTTCCCTCATTCGCTTTGCGGTCCCTCTTTTTTCTCTCCATAGATATGAACCGCTGTGGCCTCAACTACTGTTGCCATGCCCACTGGCCTATCCCCTAGATGCCCGGGCTCCTCCACATCATTTTCCAGATACTTCTGCAGAGCTGAAGGCAAAACCTTAAGAGAGGGGCAGCTTCTGATCACACCTGGATCACAAAACCCATGCACCATTCCCCCTTTTCTTTCTGTGTGAGCCAGTCAGGCAGGAAACTAAAGAGAATTTCTGATTGGGTGACATTTCCAGCCTCTTGGCTATGCTATAGTTCATAGAATCCTATTCCTAGGGGCTCTTGAAACTTTCTACTTTTCAACTTTATTCAATCCTTTTTTCCACTTTCACCTTAAAGCCGAGAAATATACAGCAAGCAGAGCTGGGTTGAAGAATGTGATGATGGGCTAGTTATTTCTTTCCCATTCAGATCCAACCCCCAACCCCCTTCTCCACTGTGTCCTTGGAGACCAGGCAGGTGTACTGCATTACACAGAATGCTTTGCCTTCTGGCATCTGGTTGAGTTCACCTAGGATTCCTTCATTGTAGAGATGGTCACAGTTTTCCCTGATTGCTGTTTCCTGGGTGTGTTGCCATCCCTTCACTCTGTTCCCAACTGTGGTATACAGGATGTTCACAAAATTCTTCTAAGTTAAAAATCTTTTGAGGGTGTCATCTATTTCCTTCCAGATCACAAATACAACATAAAATTGTATTGACTAGTTACAATATAAAAAACATACTACTGTCTAGCAGTGTTTCCTCAGGAAAGTGATTTAATTTTAGCATCTGTAAAATGGGTATTTTAATGCCTCATTCAGGGTTGTTGTGAGGTCATAGAAATCAGGATTGGTTTTCCTTTTCTCTTCTCCATTTCTGGCTTTCATGAAAGGAGTCATGGTAAAAAAAAAAAGAATTAATAAACATTGAAAATAAACACATATCTTGCCCCCTGACCTAGATGAGGGCATTGTTTTTGCATGCTTTTTTTTTGAGTTGGAGTCTCATTCCACCTCCCAGGCTGGAGTGCAGTGGCATGCTCACGGCCACCACAGCCTCCACCTGCTGGACTCAGGCGATCCTTCTGCCTCAGCTTCCGAGTAGCGGAACTACAGGCACACGCTACCACACCTGGCTAACTTATTTTTTAATTGTAGAGATGAGGTCTCGCCAAGTTGCCTAGGCTATTCTTGAACCCGCGGGCTCAGGCAATCGCCTCACCTTGCCCTCCCAAATTGCTGGGATTATAGGCTTGAGCCGCTATGCCAGGCCTTTGTTTTGTTTTAAAAGCAATTATTTAGTGTTGACTTTGACATCTTCTCTTGTTTTCCCTAACACCAACATCTTCCAACAATGACTTTGAAGGTAGCCCATTTTCCTTCCATTTGAGAGCCTGTCTTTATTCAGCCTGGTGCAAATGCTTAGGAAACCACCCTATTCCAACCAGTGGGAGAAGAGCCCTGTGGGACTGGGTGTCTGCTGCTCTGTTTACTGTAAAGGTTGAAGGGGGTGTCTGTCTATAAAAACAGCCTGCTGGACATCACTTACACCCCGAACCCTATATCTCCATAAATAACCCCTGGCAGTTTCATTACAGCCTGGGGTACCCCAGCGAACACTGGCAGCCAACTTAACTCCAATCAATCTTTCTAATGCCTTTCATGGTGTGGTTTCATTAAGAACCAAGGCCATCACTCACCCTATGCCTGCCCGGCCACCATGTTGATTTGTGTCTCCTTACTGTGAGAATGAATATGCATCCCAGAAGACCTGAGATTTCCTCAGGAAGACAGTGCAGCCGAGGGCTTCCTATTTATTGCTTAGTGCAAGAATATATATTACCTTTTATTATATGGCCATTAGAGAGTAAAAGCTGGTGAGAGATCTCTATTGGAGGGCAGAAGGTGTAATTATAAATTTAGGGATGATGTGAAATATACCCTTGCTAGGATATTCACTGAGTCATCAGACAGGCTTTTTTCTGGTAACGCTGATTAATTCATAGCCCATGTGACATTGTTGGGCTCCCCACCCACACCACTCCTTATTTCTGCTTTTCAGGCTTTGTTTAGCTCGTATTCATGACCCCATTTCTAGCCAAGAGTTGGTCAATTTGAATTAAAAAGGGACTGCTCTGAGCCCTATGGTAAGACACCAGCAAAACCAGTGTGTCCCTGTCATTTTCTTTGTAGGATTTGAGGAGCATGTCCAGGTATGTAGGGTGAGAGAAGAGAGAGGGAATGAAAAAAATGCCTCTCTAACAGAAAGACCAGGAACCGCTTCATCCAGCTCAGCACAGTTACCTGCAACATGGTCACCTCAGCCCAGCCCCCACACCGTCCCCTTATGAAAACTAGGGGCGAGAAAAAAATGGCACTTAAGTTAAAGCTTCAAACCAAGCAGCTTTTGATTACACAGCTAGCGTTTGCTTAGCAAATCCTAACGGTTCACACCAACCTTGGAAGGGTTTCAGTGGCCATATTTTCACAGTTGACTTATTCTTGAGAAATTAGAAAGCTTTTTCTGCAGCAAATTAGAAAGCTTTTTCTCTAACCTCGGCCGTGCGTATTTTTTGCCTCTCTACATTATCCCTAAGCCTTTCTGGGATTTTTATCATAAAGGTCACAGGAGATGTCACTCAGGTTTTTTTTGGACCACATTTGTATGTCTGTAGTGGACGTCAATAGGTGGAATGAAATGGGTTTAACCAGCACTGATAGGAGAAATAATTGAGTGGAGGATGGAACTTTTCTTCCCAGCTTTCTCCTTCACCTACCTTCTTCCTTAGCTTGTGTCAGCAATAAAGTCACTCTTACCTGTCACCTCCATTCCTTCCAGATCCCTAGTGACCTTACGCAGTTAGCTTGGTTTTTTGCTCTCCGCTGCAATCCTTTGCCTGTGTCCATTTTCCTTCCATTTGAGAGCCTGCCTTTTTTTCAGCCTGGTGCAAATGCTTAGAAAAGCGCATTATTCCAACCAGTGGAAGAAGACAAACATAAACCTTGATTTGCCTCAGTCTCTATGACAAAAACAAAACAACAACACAACCTCTTCCCAGCTCTTCTGCTTTCTGAATCAATGATTTGTGACTGTGTGTGTGCTGTGTATGTTGGATAACTTGAGGGATGATCGAGAAATAAAATCAGAATCTCTGGTAAGGAAATATGGCTTGAAAGAGCCCATTCAGCCTTGCGATTTTCTGTGTAGAAGACAGAAGGAAGAAAACAACAAAACACCTTTGTTTCCTTATATAAATTACATAATATAAAAAAGAAAGATTGACTAAATCTAGATTCGACTACAGGAAAATAACCTATCTTAAAATCAAATTACAGCCGGGCTCGGTGGCTCAGCCTGTAATCCCGCGCCTTGGGAGGCTGAGGTGAGTGGATTGCCTGGGCCCGCGGGTTCGAGACCCGCCTGGGCGACTTGGCGAGACCTCATCTCTACAATAAATCAAAAATCAGCCGGACGTGGTAGCGCGCGCCTGTAGTGCCAGCTACTTGGAAGGCTGAGGCGGAAGGATGGCCGGAGCCCAGCAGGTCGAGGCTGCGGTGGCCAGGAGCAGCCACTGCACTCCAGTCTGGGCGACAGTGAGACTCCAACACACACACACACAAAACACATTACACAGTGCAAATATCACTTGACAACAGTTCACAGAGGAAGGAGGTAGTGTCATCTGCCCTTGCACAAAAGGAAGAACTCACACTTCCTTGAAAAAGGAATCAACATTATGGTGGAGGCTTATACGAATTTGATTTCCTGAAGGGGGTCTGCTTGGGTAGTGGGTTCCCGTCCACCATAAGTTATTGGTTGTGGAATCTTGGTAGCTTTTAGTAACAAAGCATTCTGAAGCTAAATGGAAAGCATGGCCAGCGGGGAACTGAGTCACTTTTCTGATTTGTGGCTTCAGGGCGTCAGAAGGTTTCTATCACAAGCTTAGGGATGAGCAGTATGTCAAACACACATCTTCATTCCCTTGGCTTTTTAAGATTTCTTGCCTGATGTCAAAACGCAAGTATCCTTGGAAGCTGTAGTTCTTCCAGACAAGCCTAAGTTACTGTCATCTCAGAGTTGCCTGAGCTTCTTTCTAAGAGTAATATTATGTGGCCCAGCAAGGGCAGTGTATTAGGACAGCAAGAAATTGAAGGGTGGAAGGGAGGGAGGGGTTGTAAGTTGAGTCTCTTTTTAAATTTTTTTTTATTTTAAAATTGTGGGGTACAATTATTCAGGGTTAGAGATTTTGACTAGCAAAGCCATTAGTGAATCTTGACATGAGAGCACAGTGGTCTTGAAACCACAGCTTCAGTTCATGAATTTGTTCAAGTATGTTTTAAATGAAAGTTAAATTGAGAGAATGGAGTGAACCGGACAGATTGTGCAGGTACCCTTGTTGATGAGGTGTGCCCCTGCTTCCCCAGGCAGATTCCCACTCTGCCAATCCCACCTCCCGCCCCCCCATCCCAGAGTTTCCCGCTACTGTCATTCCTTTTCTTATGGTATTACGATAGCTGTCCAAGGTCCACTTATGAGTGAGAACAAGTTGATTCTTGACGCCAGTATTTCTCTGCTCCTTGTATCCTGACCGTTTGTTATGTAACTGAATGGCTCTTTCCTTAAAAGGGGTAGGTTGGGGAAAAGCTTCAAGACACTAATTTGGCAATGATTGCCCAGAGGTGATGCCAAAAGGCACAATAGATAAGTTAGATTTCATCAGGATGATGACGTATGCTGTATACTCCTGTAGCATCTGCGGGCATTCACTGGTAAGCTCAACACACTTGAACTTGCTATGTCTGTCTGGTTCATTCCATCCTCTCAATTTAGTTTTCATTTAAAATATACTTGTATGAAATCATGAACTGAAGCTGTGGTTTCAAGACCACTGTGCTCTCATGTCAAGATTCACTAACAGATTTGCTAGTAAAAATCTCAACTCAGCTCACGGAATGCTAAGTTGAATGAAGAGATCATACAGTCCAGTGACAAAAGAACAAACTGAGGTTCCTTCAAAGAAAATATCCTCAGGGATGTTTCTGCTGTGGACTCGAAACAGTTGGTTCCAAGAGAATTACGACATGGTAAGTGTTTCTGCCCCTAACCTCTAGGTTTACTGAACTGGACATTTATTCTTGATCCCTGCCTTTTGACTGAGCCACACAAGTTCGGGGCCCATCGAAGAGACAATTTATGGGCCTATGAATCTTCATTTGCTGTTCTGGAAAGCATAAGGATGACCTTTGATTTAGACATTCCCCAGAGATGCAGCTGAGCTGGTGTTAATAGCCCTTAGCTATTCACTGGGATGTGATTCCTTCCGATCAGGACATTAACTCCTAGGAATGCCTTGGTTCTTCGACTGGTAATTTCCATCACTCATTCTATGACTAGCAATTAATATTCATTAAGAACGCCTACCTAGGTCACCTGATCCTCCCCGTATTGGGTATCTACTATCAGCAAGAGAGTTAGACTTGAAGCCAAAGTCCTAGTTTAAGTACTGGCTCATCTTATTCAAAATGTAAAAATTTATTTATTTTAAATTTAAGCCAATTATTACTTACCCTGATGATCTCTCTCCCTCTCTCTCAGACATCCCAAAGCAAACTTCTGAAACAAAAGTATTCCTTATTTTGGTAGTACTTTAGTATTTTCTATTTGAGGTTACTCTTTTCCATGCCATTCCAGTCTATAATACTTTATTCTTTGTTATTTTTAAATGCTGGTCAGAATCACTTCAACTTAATTTTCAACATACAGATTGGAAAACACTATACAACCCCCGCCCCCCAAAAAACCAACAAAGATCAACTGTATATTTTCAAGTACCTTTAAAAAAATGTTGTGTAATTTAGTCTCAGGAACAATTGCTGTATAGAGGCAGATAGAAAGAGCTAGACTTTGTTTGTTTATCTGCTTTGGGGGTTGGTGGGATCTGTGATGGTTTTTTTTTTTTTGAGTTGAAGTCTCACTCAGTTACCCAGACTGGAGGAGTGCAGTGGCCGCTCCCGGCCACTGCAGCCTCGACCTGCTGGGCTCCGGTGATCCTTCCGCCTCAGCCTTCCAAGTAGCTGGAACTACAGGCGCGCACAACCACGCCCGGCTAATTTTTGATTTATTGTGGAGATGGGGTCACACCAAGTTGCCCAGGCAGGTCTCGAACCCGCGGGCTTAGGCAATCCGCTCACCTCAGCTTCCCAAGGCACGGGATTACAGGCTGAGCCACTGAGCCTGGCTAGAAATGAGATCTTTATAATGTTTACTTGTGCCAGCTCTATTTAGGTCTTCTTTCATGTCCTATAATAGAGATTTTTATTTTTCTTCCAAAATGTCTTGATAGGTTCTTTTTTAAAGTTGATTCTTGGCTATTTTATGATTTTTCTGTATACTTTTGTAAATGACATCTTATTTTCTCTGTATTTTATAGTTGATTATTGTATAGAAGAACACTATTCATATATGTATGTTAATCTTATGTCTAGCAACATTGGTGAATTCTGTTCATTTCCAACAGTTTATCTATTGATCTGCTGTGTTTCCTGTGTAAATGATTATATCATCTACAAATAATGACAGTTTAATCTCTTCCTTTTCAATTATTTTACCTTGTTTCTTTTTCTTGCTTTATTACTTGAACCAGGACCTTAAAATTCTTGATGTAGTGGGCATTCTGGTCTTGT
>CAUYQG010263973.1:0-24094 GCA_963574415.1 Tarsius wallacei
GAGTCTCACTCTGTCGCCCAGACTGGAGTGCAGTGGCCGCTCCCGGCCACCGCAGCCTCGACCTGCTGGGCTCCGGCGATCCTTCCGCCTCAGCCTTCCAAGTAGCTGGAACTATAGGCGCACGCTACCATGCCCGGCTAATTTGTTGATTTATTGTAGAGATGAGGTCTTGCTTGCCCAGGCGGGTCTCGAACCCACGGGCTCAGGCAATCCACTCACCTCAGCCTCCCAAAGGCGCGGGATTACAGGCTGAGCCACCGAGCCCGGCTAAATTTAATATTTTTTTAAGTTGGGATCTTACTTTGTCACCCAGGCTGGAGTGCTGTGGCATTATCATGGCTCACCACAGCCTCAGCTTTCTGGGCTCTGGCAATCCTCCTGCCTCATCCTCCCAGGTAACTGGGACTACAGGTGCACACCACTGTGACCGGCTAAGTTTTGATTTTTTTGTGTAGACAAGGTCTCGCTAGGTTGCCCAGTCTAGTTTTGAACTCCTGGGATCAAACAGTCCTCCTGTCTTGACCTCCTAAAGTGCCAGGGTTACAGGCATGAGCCTTTGCTCTTCGCCAGTATTTGAGCCTTTATTTTATGCTTTGGAGTACCTGGGAGTAGTAGGTGGCTCCAGATGAAGTGAAGGAGAGATGAGGAAGTTGAAACAGTGGAGGTAGACCACTATTCTAAGACCTGGTAGGGGAGAGAAAAGAATATCGTTTTGTTTGGAGATGGGAGAAGTTTGATTGTAGTTTTTTAATGTGAGTGAAAGGGAGTCAATAGAGCAGTGGTTTGAAACTATAAGAAAGAGAAGGAATACTTGGCAGGGCAGGGTCCTTGAGGAGGTGCTTCCACAGCCCTCATGGAGAGATTCCTCTTAGACAAGAGGAGTGGTCCCTTTTCCACTGTAACAGGACAGAAAGAAAATGGTGGCAGTTAAATTTGAAGTTAAAATTTTGCATTTTGTGAGAGTAAGTTGAGGGATTTCTCATCTGAAAACATTTCCTCTGAGGCAGTAGGTAAAGTCATCTGAAAGTGATGGTGATGGAGGTGAGGGGGAAGTTAGAGCTGCCGTGTAGAATACCGGAGAATGCTTACTAGGGAAGCCAGACTGCTGGGAACCATCGAGGCCAGATGAGATTAGAGAGCAGGAGATTTTTCTCCATTCGTGTTCTACAACCCAGGTGGGTTGTAAGAAGAAGACAGTTGAATTGACCCAAGGGTTCTGACAAATTCAGTGGATGGTCTGTGGGACAGGAGAGGAGAGGGTATTGGCTAGGTGATGTCTAAGCTGGGTGGGGAAGAAGTGAAGTGAAGGTAGGATGGGCTATGGGGAAAAGCAGAGTTAAGAGGTTGCTAGTCTCAGATGAATGAACAGGTGTTGTGAGAAGAAATGATTGAGATAGGCAGATTGGAAAGAAATTGTGGAAAAAAGTAGAATGTTTGAATTGAAAGTGTCAGAGGCAGAGTGCTTTTAGGTCATGTGGTCCCAGGTTGGGCCCTGAAATGAGCCTGGATTAGAGTAGAGATGTGGAAGCCACTGAACGGAAAGGGTAACTCTTGGGTGGTAAAGAGATGGAGAGAACGAACAGGGGATCAGCTGGTCACGTTGTTAGTGACCGGAGTTTGTGACCAGAGTTTATGGATGACAGTAAGGAGAGAGTGGAGAGAGTATAGCCTGGAAGCAGCACTGGACATTGGAGACACAGTCATCCCTGTGACGGAGAAGTCTTATAGGATTTGAGAGAGCTTAGAGTTGAGATTGGTGGGAGGCTCTGTTCTCAGTGGGAGGCCAGGGGTTGAAGCGGGAACTACTGTGTATTTCTAAAGATGTTGGGATTTCTTAAGTGGCAAGTTGAGGGTAATTCGTTTGACTTTGGTTTATAATTCTTAGAGGTAAGAATGTAGGTAACATGTTAATTATTGGACATTATATAATCTAAGTTTTATTACTAACTTTTGCTTTAATACAAGTGTCTCTGTGGTACCTGATCATTAGAAATGATTAAATTTGGCTGGGCGCAGTGGTTCCGCCTATAATCCCAGCCCTTTGGGAGGTTGAGGTGAGAGGATTGCCTGAGCTCATGGGTTTGAAACCAGCCTGGGCAACTTGGTGAGACCTCATCTCTACAATAAATCAAAAAATAAGCCAGACGTGGTGGTGCATGCCTGTAGTTCCAGCTACTTGGAAGGTTGAGGCGGAAGGATCACCTGAACCCTACAGATCGAGGCTGTGGTAGCTGTGAGCGTGCCATTGCACTCCAGCCTGGGTGACAGGCTCAAAAAAAAAAAAGAAAGAAAAAGAAATGATTAAATTAGGGTATGGGTGGGCTGGCAGAATTGTCTTAGTCTGGCCCCATTTTCTCTAAATGAGAAATGCTAATACCTAGGGGTTAAGTGACTTGTCAGAGGCCACACACCTGCAGTCAGAGCCAGGAGTGGAACCTGAATCACCTTGGCCAGGCTACCTGGTTGCCTTTCAATATCATTGGTGTCTGTAGTTTTATTTTAAGTAATCTTGTATTTTTTTTTCTCCCTTAGACTTTCTTTTTTAGTTTTAAATTGACATTTGCATCTTGTTTTTATTTTGTTGTTTCTTTACATTCCATATGTTCTTTTCTAAGTGAGTTGAATTTTACCTGTTCATTTAGCAGTTCAAATATCTTGCTGTATAGTACTGGGTAAATTATTAAATAGTCTCTCAATGGTAGAATATGCAGTTTCAGTGTGTCTGTAATGTGAGACACATAATCTGAAGATAAAGGAGCTGTTTCTACATTGTCGAAAAACACCAGTGCCACACAGTGTTTAAATTGGGATAAAACAGGATTCCTTTTCAGTCTCCTTTAATAAGATGTCAACTTAACTCTTTTGGTGTAGACCTCTAGATTAAGGGTTAGGAGACTATTACTGTGTTCCTTTTCCAATTTAATTAGGACCAATGACCCAGAATGTATATGAATTACTTTTAAAACTCTTGCTTTTTACCCTAATTATGCAACTGATTATACAAAGGAGAAACTAGTTAAGTGCTCTCTGAGGCAGTGAAGAAAGCAATTATTCTTAAATTGTAAAAGTTTTTTTCTTGCAGAAATATTGTGACAGATTACCTGAGCTATTTTGTCAGAGAATAGAACTGTATTTTTAAAATAAAGCTAATACTTTAGAGTTACTAAGTGTGATACCTGACTCGGAGGATTGATGTGTTTGTTTATATATTTATTTTTAAGACATGGTCTCACTCTGTCAACCTAGGCTGGAGTGCAATGGTGCGGTTGTAGCCCACTGCATCTTCAAACTCCTGGCCTTAAGTGATCTTCCTGTCTCAAGCCTCCTTAGTAGGCGGGACTATGCACTTGCCACCATGCCCTGCCATTTATTTATTTTTTAGCATGGGAATTTGTGTTAAGATTCCTAGCAGTTATAATAGACATTGAAGTCAAAGGAAATTTTAATGTAAAATTTCTTGGGCGGTGATCTGATAATTTTTTTTAATTTCTGAGAAGTACAAGTATGAGCTTAACTTAATGTACTTTAAAAACTCTCTGTTGCTATTTGTTTCTTATATTAGTTTAAATTAAGACTTTTATTATGCACTAAGTGATACGGAAAGTTCCATGTTTTGTGGCTTGAAACATTTTTTTAGCCAAAAAAGCAGAATATACATTGGTTTCCAGTTAGTATGTTCCCAAACTTAGAAAATGGACCCTAAAAAAAAATTAAATAAATGGGAAAGTATTTTATAGTACTTAATAAATTCCTACAAAATGCCTTCAATAAACCAAATGATCAAAATACTACTTGTTCTCCTTTTAAGTGCTTCCTTCCTATAATAAATGTAAAAGTGTGATTGAGGACAAGGATGGATAGATTTAATTTTCAATTATTTATTTCTCTTTTTACTACTGAGTAACTAAATAGAGAACTAGGAGGAGCGATTATAAGCAAATGGTATGAGCATATCTATAGTCAGAAGTACATTAATTTTATTTTTTTCTCCTTTGGTGTGTGAATCAGGAAGCTTTTCTAATGAGTAGGTGGCATGTAATATTTCCTAGTGCTAACTATTCACTGTTCCACAAAACTGATTTTACAAAACAGGCTAAATTATGAGACCTTAACTCCAGTGCTATCTACTAGAAAATATTTTAAGTATGTGTTCAACTTAAAGTATCAAACAGCAATACCAATAGAACTAAAAAATGAACTGGTACTTATAATATCTGTCAACTCTAGTGTTAATGCATAGTTTTTGAATTTTGTGCTTAGTGAGTGGATCAAGGTCTCAGGATCCGGGTTTAAAAAGAAATGGTGTAAAAGCTCCTGGTGAACATCGAAGAAAGGAGAATGGCGTAAGTGACTGTTTTTATCAGTACTTTATATACCACAATGATATTTCTTTTTTAACCTTTAAATCTCATTCATTGTTACTTTCTTATTCAGAAAAGGATGAATTAAGGATGACTTTTCTGAAGGTTATTTTAAATTTATTTTATAGCAACTATAAAAGGATCTCTACATGACTGACTGTTGTAAGAAATTGTGGCCAAGCTCGGTGGTGGCTCAGCCTGTAAACCCAGCACTTTGGGAGGCCGAGGCAAGTGGATTGTCTGAGCCCACGGGTTTGAGACCAGCCTGGGCAACTTGGCGAGACCTTGTCTCTATAGTAAATCAAAAATCAGGCAGGCGTGGTAGTACACATCTGTAGTTCCAGCTACTTGAAAGGCTGAGGCGGAAGGATCGCTGGAGCCCTGCAGGTCAGCTCTGGGGTGGCTGTGAGTGTGCCACTGCACTCCAGCCTGGGCGACAGAGTGAGACTCCAACTAAAAAAAAAAAAGAAAAGAAATTGTATGCTGAATGCACCTCAGATTCAGAACAAAATGAATGTTGAATAAGTTTGAGCAAGTATTTTTTTTTGATGATTTTATTTGTTACTATAGTTACTTTTAGAAAAAATGGAAAGTTAAATATTTATGCTTTTTGCTCTTGCATATGAATTTGAGCACTTATATTGAAGACATTTCTTTCCAAAGCTCAGAATTTTTAATTCCATTAAGGATTAGCTAAATTACCTTTCTCCAATCTCTAGTAAATTTACATTAGAATTCACATCATCTAAAGTACCATTTGTTCCTACTGTGCCTTTCCTGAGATTCTTCCTTTTTTGATTCTTTGATCTTACAGTTATCTAACAATGACGAAAAGATGATATAAGGATGACAAAAATGATCTTAGCCATTAACAAGGTTTTTTTTTTTAGTACAAATGGTCACAAAGTATTTGCCCCCATCAACTGAGGTTTAGTGTCTTTTGTTTTTTTTTTAAACCTGACTTTGTGGAAGTATCATTGACATGCAGTAAATTGCACAAATTTAAAGTATACAATTTGCCAGATATATACACTTGTGAAACTCACTATAGCCAAGATAATGAAATTACCCATCATTCTCCAAAGTTTTCTCCTTTGTTATCTGTGTCTCCCCATTTTCTTTTAATTTTTTTTTTTTTTAATTTTAAAGATGTGGGGTTACAGTTCAGGGTTAGGTATACAAATGTTCATTATGCAGGTGATGAGGTGTGCCCCCCCTTCCTCAGGTGATTCCCACTACTGCCAATCCTACTTCCCCACTCCCCTCCCCACAGTTTCCTGCTATGTCTCCCCATTTTCAAGAAACTGTTCCCATTTTCTGTCAGTATAAATTAGTAGTATTTTCTGGAATCTAGTATAAATGGAATTATTTAGAATTTACTCTTTCTTTGTCTGGTTTCACTCAGTGTAATTATTTTGAGATTCACCCATGGTGTTGTGTATATCAATATTTAATTCCTCTTCTTGCTGAGGTATTCCATCATCTGGATATAGCACAATTTGTTTATCTATTACCTGATGATGGGCACTCGAGTTGTTTCCAGGTTTTGACCATTCCATATCAAGCTGCTACAAATATTTGGGTACAAGTGTTTATAAGGACTTATGCTTTTATCCCTCTAGATTAAATATTTAGGAGTGGAATAGCTGGGTCGTATGGTCAGTATATGTTAACTTTTTAAGAAACTGCCAGATGTTTCCAAAATAATTATATATTTTACATTCCCACCAGAGTTTCAGTTTTTCCACATAACATTTTGTATGGTCAATCTTTTTAATTTTAGTAATTCTAATACATGTGTGGTGGTATTGCATTATGGTTTTAATTTCCATTTCTATAATGAATAATGACTTTGGTCATCTTTTCATGTGCTTATTTGCCCTCTGTATCTTCTTTGTTGCAATATTTCTTCACTTCTTTTGCCTATTTTTTTCTTTTTTGGGTTGTTTGATTTCTTATTGAGTTTGAGAGTTCTTTATATATTCAAGAACTTCAAGATCCAAGTCTTTTTGTTAGATATATGATTTTCACATTTTTTCCCCCAGTATGTGACTTGTCTTTTTTTCTTTTTTAACAGTTCCTTTTGAAGACCAAAAGTTCTTGATTTTGTTGAAGTACAGTTGGTTGATTTTTTTTCTTTTACAGAGCGTACTTTAAGTGCTGTGTCTAACTCTTTGTCTAACTCAGAGTCACAGAGATTTTTTTTTCTCCATTTTTTCCTTTAGAAGTTTTGTAGTTTTTGGTTTTAAATCTATGATTCCTGTTGAGTTAACATTTGCAAATTGTGTGCGAATCAAAGTTCATTTTGTTTTATTATATGGATATCCAATTGAACAAGCAATATTTGTTGAAAAGAATATGCTTTTTTCACTTAATCACTCCTACCCTTTGTCTGAGATCAATTGCCCCATGTATGTGTGGTCCTATTTTTGTTCTCTCTATTCTGTTTCCTTGATCTGCTTATCTATCTTGACGTCAGTACCACCCTGTATTGGTTACTAGAACTTTATAAGTCTTAAAGTCAGGTGGTGTAAGTTCTCCAACTTTTTTCTTTTTAAAATTCCTTTGATTATTCTAGATGCTTTGTACTCCACATGAATTTTAGAGTCAGCTTCTCATTTTTTACAAAAAAGTCTGCTGGGATTTCAGTTCGGATTCCATTGGATCTATAAATCAGTTTGAGAAGAATTGCCATCTTGTAATATTGACCTTTCATTCTTGAACATGATATATCTCTCCATTTATTTAGATCTTCTTTCAGCAGTGTTTTGAAGGTTCTAGTATAGCTCTTGTATACTTATTAAATTTATCCCTAAATATTTCATATTTTGATACTATTGTAAATGACATTTAAAGAATTTTAATTTCTGATTATTTCTAATATACAGAAATATAATTGATTTTTGTATCCTACAATCCAGCTATATAACTTATTAATCTGGTAGCTTTTTTGTAGATTCCATAGAGTTTTCTTATAGATGATTATGTTGTCTATGACTAAAGGCTGCTTAACTTCTTTCTGACCTATCCTGAATGCCATTTATTTCTCTTTCTTGTTTATTGCACTGGCTAGAACCTCCAGGACAGTTTTGAGTAGATGTTGTGAGAGTAGACATCCTTGCTTTGTTTCTGTTATCCCAATGTGTCTTGAATCTTGATGATTGCATTCTAAGTTTGTTGTCAGTGCCTCAGATCATGTTTACTGTGATTAAACACTACTGTTCTCATAAAAATTAACTACAGAACAAGGCAATTCTGAATTGTTCCACCATTTTGTTCCTGACCGTTGAAACTATTTAATTTTAAATTTATAACTTAAAATAAAAGATTATTGGTCTGTATATTAATATGTTTTACACCTTAAAAGGTCAGTATGGTGAATATTAATTTAAAAGTTAACGGTCTGTTTAATATTATGAAAGAAAAGTGGCTAAATAATTTTGTCATGGTTAATTCTGATGAAGCTTTTAAATAGACCTTTGAGGGAGGAATCTCTGTGGTCATTTTATAGTAAGTTGGATTTGTTTGTGTTTTTATTTGAAGGTTAATAGTCCTAGGATGGATCTGACTCTTGCAGAACTTCAGGAAATGGCATCTCGCCAGCAGCAGCAAATTGAGGCACAGCAACAAATGCTGGCTACTAAGGTAGTGTCTTGTTTTAAAAGACCTAACAGGTTACTCACTATTTGATGTATGTGTAAAGTTGTTTACATTCTACCTTCATTAGTAAGCCATTTACCTCATGGTTATGAGTTGATATTGTCTCATATTGCTATTTGGTAATTTCTTCCATTTCTTTTACAACATTTTGTAGAAATTCTTATATTATCCTAATAGTTCAAGGTCCTCACTCCTGATTCCAGGTTAACCATGCTATGTTGGGTGTCAGACAGGAAAGGCATAAAGAGCCCTTCATCTTTGCTGCTCTCAGTATTTCTGGGCTATAGCAAGAGAAACGTTAAAGTTTACTAATGCTAATATCATTCCCTTCTGCACTTGGCACCAATAATAGATTGCTTGCCCTTATTTGGGGACATTCTTTACTTACAAAGTAATCCTAGTCTTGGCCTTGAACAAGGAAAGCATAAGAAGCCTCGTCATCACTGTTTGAACTGCTGCTTCTCCTGCCATCCATAGGCTTCCTTCCAGTCTAAATCAGCTCCATCAAACCTTTCTCTGTAAAGGGCCACATGGTACATATTTTAGGCTTTGCAGGCTTTGCTGGTTCTGTTGCAGCTGCTCAACTCTGCTGTTGTAAATGGCCATAGATAATAGGTAAACAAATGACTGTGTCTGTGTTCCAGTAAAACTTTTACTTGCAAACACAGATAGCAAGCTAGATTTGGCCTGCAGGCTGTCGTTTGCCAACCCCTGGCCTAAACACTCAGTTTCCACACTGACCAGCCTTCTAGTGATTATAGGGTCACTGAAGCTGGGGTAGACAGTTGATGGTTTGACAGGGCAAGTTACCCAGCAGGGCTTTGAAGTAATGGCCAGGGATTCTTCATGACAGTTCCCAACACGCATTGCGGACTTCCGTTAATACTTCCTAGGCTTCCTGCACAGCCATTTCTATTTGTACGACTAGACACCAGCATTTTCACTTTTCAAGATATGAGTATCATTGCCTCCCAAACTTTAAGATGCATATGAACCTCCTAGGGAGCTTGTTTAATTGCATATTCTGATTTCAGTGGGAATGGGTTGGAGTTTGAGATTCTGCATTTGTTAACAAGCTCCCAGGTGATGCTGAGGCACTATTGCATTGAGTAGCAAGGACACGTATTCAAATAAAAATGTTGATAGTTGAATAAATCTCTGACCTTGGGTCTTGGTTTTTGTTTTTTAAAGAGATGGAGTCTCACTGCGTTGCCCAGGCTGAACTTAAACTCCTGGGCTCAAGTAATCCTCCCACCTCAGCCAGGGTCCTTGTTTTCAAGTTATTTTCAAGTTATTTATAAGTTTTAGGCATATTGATCTAAGACGTAGTTTACCTTTAGTTATAAATTCTGTGGCTCTGTTACTCAGTTTTAGTTAAAAATTTTAATGTAATAGAAACAAAACGTCAAGTTCCATAATTACAGTTTTCTGAAGGTGTTAGTATTTTTTTAGCTCTTTTCAGTTATCATTTATTGGGTGTATACTGTATAAGATACTGTTAAAAGAAATTTACATATAATTTAATCCTCACTACAGTAACATTCCCAGTTTATAAATGAAGAAACATAGACTTGTACTCTGTGAGGTTATGTAATTTGTTCAAGGTCTCATAGCTAATAAGTGGCAGAGCTTGGGTTTGAATCGAAATTTACTCCAAATCTTGTGCATTTAACTACTTTCTTATACCGTCTCCCATTTCTACATGAACTTATTAAAATTGTTGCAGCAGTTTATGAAAACTTGCTCAAGGATCACTCCTTCTTTGCTGCATAAGAACCATTTGGATTAAAAATACTGATTTCTGGAACTTATCCTTAGGAGATTCTAGGGTGAGCTCAGAAGTGTCTGTTTTGAACAGACTTCTGTTTTGAGTCTCTGATGGCATCATATAGGACAGATGGTGAGACCAGAACAAAGTTACTGGTGCCCCTCAATCTTGGCATCGAAGGGTTGTGGTTGGATTATTTTAGGGTTAGTGGGTATAGCTGCTTAAAATGACATACCTAATGATTGATTTTATCTTTAGGAACAACGCTTAAAGTTTCTGAAACAACAAGATCAACGTCAACAGCAACAAGCTGCAGAGCAGGAGAAGCTTAAGAGGCTAAAAGAAATAGCTGAGAATCAGGAAGCTAAGCTAAAAAAAGTGAGAGCGCTTAAAGGCCATGTGGAACAGAAGAGACTAAGCAATGGGAAACTTGGTGAGTTACTCTTAGTAGGTGTACTTTAATGCTAAAGACTACTTGTTACACTGTTTTAGTGTAAGAAGTCACCTTCGTGTAGGAAGTTTTTAATCTTTGTAGATAACTTAAAACTTTTTTTTGTTTGTTTATATTTTTGAGACAGGGTCTCATTATGTTGCCCAAGATGGTCTTGAACTCCTGGTCTCAAGTGATCCTCCTGCTTCAGCCTCCCCATAATGGGGATTAGAGGCATGAGCTACTACACTTGGCCTATAGATAAATTTAAAAGGAATTTTTTGAAAAAAATATAATTCACTGCAGTTTTGTTGCTGCTGGTTTCTCTGAATTGAATTTAGCTGTTGAATATTTTATACAAAGTGTCTAAGATACCATTGGAAAATGTGGTATCTTTTCCCCCTTAAACGTTTTTTGACTAAGAATTTGATGAAGGCAAGGATTTTTATTCATATAATAACTCCATCTGTTACAATACCATTTTGATAAAAATTTCAGTGATTTAATAGTTTCTTCTTCCATTATGAATTTGAGAGGAAAGTTCTAAAGTAATTTCATTGTTTCTAAAATTTGAAGTTTAATGTTTAATACTGATAGTACAAATTCTGATAAAGACACTTTGAAACTGAAGCATAGATATTTAGAGATGTCAGTGATGCTTTCAGTTGCTTCTAAAAGAAATACTTTGGTTCTAGGACATTCTGAAAAATTTTTCTATTTTTTTAAAAGTTGGAAAGTTTATTGTAAAGCCTACTCGCCTGGGAAGTAGTCCATTCTCATATTTCTTTTCAACTGTTGTTGCTGTTCTCTCTCTCATTCTAGTGGAGGAAATTGAACAGATGAATAGTTTGTTCCAGCAAAAACAGAGGGAGCTCGTTTTGGCAGTATCAAAAGTAGAGGAACTTACAAGACAGCTGGAGATGCTTAAGAATGGCAGGATTGATGGCCACCATGACAGCCAGTCTGCGGTGGCTGAGCTTGATCGCCTCTACAAGGAGTTGCAGGTATACCATAGTTGCTTATTATCTTCTTATATACGTGTATGTATGTGTGTGTGTGTGTATGTTACAGAGATGAGGTCTTGCTGTGTTGCCCAGACTGGTCTTGAACTCCTTGCCTCAAGCGATCTTTCTGCCTTGGCATTCCAAAGTGCTGGGATTACAGGTGTGAGCCATCACATCTGGCCCAAGAGCTGCTTATTAAATATTGCATAAACCTCTCCAGAAAACTAGAGTTGTTCATAAAAGTGGCAAGAAGTGCTAGATTTCAGTTGCTTTTCCTTAAAGGGGTTGGCAGGTGTGGGGAACCTAAACTCCAAAGAATCCAGAATAAACTTTATAATACTCTGAACAGGAAATTTGAGCCATTCCTCATAACCACAACTGGTGGTCTAAGCAAGGGTGTCACTTAATTTTAAACCATGAGATGAGAAGCATGGAGGGAGGGACCTTATATTTTTAGAAATTATATAATAGTTAACCATATGATTATCTGTTTGAGACATTTTTCTTCCTACTCCTTGGCTACCTTCCCCCCCCCCCTCTGTTTTATTCAGTTAAGAAACAAATTGAATCAAGAGCAGAATGCCAAGCTACAACAACAGAGGGAGTGTTTGAATAAGCGCAATTCAGAAGTGGCAGTCATGGATAAGCGTGTTAATGAGTTGAGGGACCGGCTGTGGAAGAAGAAGGCAGCTCTGCAGCAAAAAGAAAATCTACCAGTAAGTGGGCTGTTTTGTGATGGCTGGGATAGGAGGGCAAAAGATGACCAGCCCAGTGAGGTCAGTTATTCATAAGCAGCTTCTTCAGAATCATTGGTCACTGTGCCCTCTAAAAAGAGTGACAGTGCGTATGGATCCTCAGAAGATAATCCACTACTTTTTTGCTTTTTAATGTTATTACCCATGTAGCTTTCTTTTTAGTACTTGTAATAAAATATGGGTGAGAGTTCATTGTGGAGTGTTTATTTTAGAATGTTTTTTGTGGACTCTGTGGCTAGATTCTGAAAGTGTTCATTTAAGAAAAATTTTAAAATTTGATTAGGGATACTAAAGACTTGTACTTTTTTTCCCTAAGGTTTCATCTGATGGAACTCTTCCCCAGCAAGCTGTGTCAGCCCCAAGCCGCGTGGCTGCCGTGGGTCCCTACATCCAGTCGTCTACTATGCCTCGGATGCCCTCAAGGCCTGAACTGCTGGTGAAGCCGGCCCTGCCAGATGCTTCCTTGCTCCTGCAGGCTTCAGAGGGGCCAATGAAAGTACAGACACTGCCCAATATGAGGTCTGGGGCCACTTCACAAACTAAAGGTAAACTTGGGTCATTTTCAAGTCCTTACACAGCTTAGTTCTTCCCCATCCCCACTGTTTTTTCTCCTACACTGGAGGTTTAAAAAATGTCTGTGTATTCTTTTTTATGTTTACATTCTAAAAATTCCTTTGTATACTAGTACAATAAGTTTTTAAAAAAATTTATTTTGATATATCATAGTTATACAATGATGAGTTTTTAAAATCTTAAATATATGATTCTCTTTAGGAACTAAAATATAATATCTTTGCAAATCTGAAAATTGTTTTTTTTAATTTTTATTTAAAAAATTTTTAATTTTAATTATGTGGGGTACAATTTGGGGTTAGGAATATAAATGTTCATTATGTGGACTGAGGGTTGAAAATTGTTTTAAAAAGTTCCTTTTTGTTCCTGAGGGAATTTTGAACTGACTGATGCTAATAACTTGAGAACTACTCATTTTGTGTAAAAACACTATATATGTAAGAGTTAGTAGTATCATCTTTAATTATGTGGGGAATCTGAGTTTGTGACTCTGTTCTGTTGATGAATGGTTTAAATATTCATATGTGCTTATATGTGAGAATTTTGTGAGAATCTGAGTTTGTGACTCTGAGTTTGTGACTCTGTTCTGTTGATGAATGGTTTAAATATTCATATGTGCTTATATGTGAGAATTTTTCTGCTGATGATTGTTAGAATAAAGATAAACATATTGGGAGATTAAAAGTGAACATGACAGAGGCTTGCGAAAGTAATCTTTGCATCCTCTGGAGTCTTCAGGTACAGGGAGAGGCTTGTTAGAGTTTTGTAGTGGAAGGAGAAAACAAAGGAAGAGTCGTAGGAAAGCAGGCTAAAATATCCTTTAATGACCTTGTCATTCAGACCACTGGAAGGAGAAAGTAATAGCCAGTATTATCTCTTTTCTCTTAACCATTATCATATGCAAAAAATAGCTAATTTCAGAAGTATTTATTATTTTGCCATAGTTACAACCATGAAGCAATGGTGCCGAGTAGTCTGGATTTTACTGTGGAAAAAGTTATATTTGTTTTGTTTCTGTAAGGAAAAATGAAAGCAGTGGCTTTTGAAATTTAAGTATCAGTGTAGAAAAATCCTGAATATACTGATTGGTGAAGGGCTAAGTTAAAGTCATCCTGGGTTACGAGTCCATAGTTATTTTTGTCAGATATGCATCGATATGCATCATTTAAGGTATCATTTATAAGATATACCTTAGAGCCTTAGGTCTGTTGAATTGGAAATCATTTTTTGGGTATGATGGTGATGTTTTCTCTAAAGAATAACATGTCAGGCTGGGTGTGGTGACTCATGTCTATAATCGCAGCACTTTGGGAGACTGAGGTGAAAGGATTGCCTGAGCTCATGGGTTCGAAACCAGCCTGGGCAACTTGGCAAGACCTCATCTCTACAATAAATCAAAAATTAGTTGGGTGTGGTGGCACATGCCTGTAGTTTCAGCTACTTGGAAGGCTGAGGTGGAAGCATCACCTGAGCCCAGCAGGTCGAGGCTGCGGTGGCTGTGAGTGTGCCACTGCTACACTCCAGCCTGGGCTACAGAGTGAGACTCCAACTCAAAACAAACAAACCAAAAAAACCCATATCTTTGCTGATTCAAGCATACTTTCTATTTGCTATGACCAACTTTGAATTGCTTGAGTATTAGAAATATAAACTCTAATACAGTATTTTCTAAGTAAGTTTACTGGAGGGTTGTGAGTCTGGAATTTAAAGCTGTTTTTAGAGAGGTTAAAAGTCTTAGCAGTAAAACAAACCATTAAAAATCTCTTTAGAATGCTGAGTTATTTGTAGCTGCTTTTCTGTGTTCTAGGCTCTAAAATCCATCCAATTGGCCCTGATTGGAGTCCTTCAAATGCAGATCTTTTCCCGAGCCAAGGCTCTGCTTCTGTACCTCAAAATGCTGGGAATGCTCTGGACCAAGGTGAACTTTATTTGTGCTATTCCTGAACATCCTATTTTGGTCATCTCAAAGGTGCTTTGTATTCTTTTTAGACAGTTCATTTTCTTGTGTGTTAAGACTAGGGGCAGTAATTAAGAGTATTTAATTTATTTCCAGAACAACTTCATTTAGGTGGGAAACTAAATGTCATCATAGTGTTTGGGTTATTCTTTTATCAATTTAACTTAAAAATGGAATGCACTTAGTGAGTATGGAGTTTCAGAGAGATTTAGGAGAGAGAAACTTACGGATGAATAAGAAATTTTATTCCAAACAGTTAAAATATTATTTTGATTTTTTTTTCTGTCTTCAGTTGATGATGGAGAGGTTCCCCTGAGGGAGAAAGAGAAGAAAGTACGTCCCTTCTCAATGTTTGACACGGTGGATCAGTCTGCTGCCCCGCCCTCATTTGGTACTCTGAGAAAAAACCAGAGCAGTGAAGATATCTTGCGGGATGCTCAGGTACCTAAGAGTGTCTTGGTTTTAAAATTTAATAGTAATTCTATAATGCTGTTTTTAGAAGGGGAAAGTATTATATAAGGGAGAGCAGAAGAAACGGTATGTCTGAGAGATTAGAAGGTATAGAAGCATTCTGTTATTTTAATATCTCTTGCTTCAGTCTGTCAGTGCTTTTCACACCATGTTGACGAATTACCGACATGCTTGCTTCTGTCGTATTTTGTGTGATTCTCTAAAAAGTATAAGTGCATTGAAGAACATTTTATTTGTGCTGTTCACGTATCTTATTTCTTCATAATTTGGAGCTGACATTGCATCAAATAGTTTTATGGTGAATCTTTTATAACTGTTAGGATCTTAACCTTTGATAATCAGGTTATGGGTAAGTGCTCCAAATTAGGTTTTTTGTTTTTTTTGTTTTTAACATCACAGTGGTCTAGACTGTATGAAGCTTCAATGAACGAGATTGGTTTTCCTTTATTGGTGCCATCTTTATGAAAGATGCCTGTTAAATGTTTTCAAGTGGACGCTTAAGTTGCCCAAGTGAAAGTGAAAGTGAGGAGGACATCATATAGGGGAAGGGTTGTATTTCATTAATGAAATCTCCTATTAATAAAACTTCTTAACAATTTTTTTTTTGTTGTTGTTGGAGTCTCACTCTGTTGCCCAGGTGCGCGCCACCATGACCTTGTAGAGACGAGGTCTTGCCAAGTTGCCCAGGCTGGTCTCAAACCCCTGGACCCAGGCAACCCTCTCGCTACTGCCTCCCAAAGTGCTGGGATTACAGGTGTGAACCACCGTGCCCAGCTAAAACGTCTTAACAGTTTAAAAATATAGAGCTGCTTTATTTTTACTTTTGAGTCAGGTCTCACTCTGTCACCTAGGCTGGAGTGCAGTGGCATGATCAGGCTTACCACAGCCTCAACCTCCTGGGCTCGGATGATCCTTCTGCCTAAGCCTCCTGAGTAGCTGGGGCTATGGGCGTGCAGCACTATGCCTGGCTACTTTTGTGATTTTTTTGTAGAGATAAGGTCTTGTTATGTCGTTCAGGCTGATCTCAAACTCCCCAGGCAGTCCTCCCACCTTGGCTTCCCAAAGTGCTGGGATTACAGATGTGAGCCACTTTGCCTGAGTGAACTGTTATTTTTCCGATGTATACTTAAACTTGTAATATTAGGTATCAGGCATCTAGAGCATTCTGTGTACCCAGTTATTCCATATTTTAACTGGCCTTTTGTGTGTATGTGTTACAGGCTGCAAATAAAAATGTGGCTAAAGTACCACCTCCAGTTCCTACAAAACCAAAACAGATTAATTTGCCTTATTTTGGACAAACTAATCAACCGTCTTCAGACATTAAGCCAGATGGAAGTTCTCAGCAGTTGTCAACAGCTGTTATATCCCTGGGAAGTAAACCAAAACCAGCAGGGCAGCAGCCGAGAGTACTGCTATCTCCCAGTGTACCTTCAGGTGGCCAAGACCAAACCCTTTCTCCAAGTTCTAAGCAAGAAAGTCCACCTGCTGCTGCTGTCCGGCCATTCACACCCCAGCCTTCCAAAGACACCCTGCTTCCACCCTTCAGAAAACCCCAGACTGTGGCAGCAAGCTCAATATATTCCATGTATACACAGCAGCAGGCTCCGGGAAAAAACTTTCAACAGGCTGTGCAGAGTGCATTGACCAAGACTCATACCAGAGGACCACACTTTTCGAGTGGTAAGTTTCTTCAGCTTATGTGTTTAAGCTGATGTTTTTAAGTTGTACCCCAGAGCTGTATCTCGGCACACAGCAAAGTAACTAGTCCTTATTTTGATGGGTGCTGCTGTTCTAAGAGTTTTGCTTAATTGCAGCTTTTTTTCTTCATTGGAAGTTTAAAAGAATGCCTGCTAAATGTCAGCTCCTGCAGTAGGCATTGAGGGTAATAGATGAATAAGGTGTGGTCTCAGGTGTGAAGGAGCTCATTGGTGAGTGGGAAACAAATGCAGGCATGTCATTACAGTACAGAAGCCTGTGTCTTCACTGTAGGTGTGACCAGATATTTTTGGCACTTGGAGGATTGGACAGCTGCCCCTGAGTATATATATTTTTAAAAAAATAACTCTCTCTGCTGTATTTTAAGTCATTCTAATGAAGACATAACCAACCAGTTAGTTAAAAGTAAAAACATAATAAAATTATTTTGTGTTAAACATACACAGTCTAGAAATTTGTTCAATTCTTTCTAAATTATTAGTTAGTTTATAAGACTAGAATAAAATTGACCATGTTTTAATGGAATGAAAATGGCTTTGTAGTCATGAAATAAGTATGTAATTGTGAACTAAGATGTCATAACAAAAATTAGCAAAGAATCAATATATATGCTACCGCTTACTCTTTTCTTTTTGTTGTCTTTTGTGAAAATGGAATAATCAGAATTTTAAGGGGGAATAGCTTTGGTAAATGTAAGTGCTTCTTAATTGTATAAGCCAAATAAGACTTCTCACATTGATTCCCACTTGAAAAGTATGAAAGATGGGATTATACATGTTTAGTTTTAATTTGGATACATGAGAGCATTACGAATTTTCATTGGTTCTAAATGTTTTTCACACTTTGATATTTTACATTTGAATGGTACAGTCTGATTTCTTATAATTGGTAACATTTTCTCATTGTTTAATGGGATAATGGTGCATGTTACAATCAATGGGGGTTTTGATTCAGTAATAAGTATATTATGCAAAGACGAAGTCCTTGCTTTGTCATTTGTTATTTTTAAAAATTAGTTATATTTGAGGGGCATTATGTAGTAGCAACTGTGAAATTAAAAGAGGCTTTAGTGTTAGCTGTGTCTGTTATTTGCCAATTTTGTTTAATTAATGCTAATCAGGGCTTCTTTTTTTCTTTTCCAATTAGTGTATGGTAAGCCTGTGATTGCTACAGCCCAAAATCAACAGCAGCACCCAGAGAACGTTTATTTCAATAGTCAGGGCAAGCCTGGCAGTCCAGAACCTGAAACAGAGCCTGTTTCTTCAGTTCAGGAGAACCATGAAAATGAAAGAATTCCTCGACCACTCAGCCCGACCAAATTACTGCCATTCTTATCTAATCCATATCGAAACCAGAGTGATGCTGACTTAGAAGCCCTACGAAAGAAACTGTCTAATGCACCAAGACCACTAAAGAAACGTAGCTCTATTACAGAGCCAGAGGGTCCTAATGGGCCAAATATTCAGAAACTTTTGTATCAGAGGACCACCATAGCTGCCATGGAGACCATCTCTGTCCCATCATACCCATCTAAGTCAACTTCAGTGACTGCCAGCCCAGAGAGCCCAGTAGAAATCCAGAATCCATATTTACATGTGGAGCCCGAGAAGGAGGTGGTCTCTCTGGTCCCAGAGCCTTTGTCCTCTGAGGATATGGGGAGTGCCAGCACAGAAGACAATGATATGCCAGCTCCTTCTTCAGGCCTTGATTATGTGCCCGAAGGAGTCCCAGACAGCAGCCCAAATCTCCAGAGTAACACAGAAGAACCACATCCAGAAGCTCCCCATCTGCTTGACGTGTACCTGGAGGAGTACCCTCCATATCCACCCCCACCATACCCATCTGGGGAGCCAGAAGGGCCAGGAGAGGAATCAGGGAGCATGCGCCCACCTGAAATCACTGGACAGGTTTCTCTGCCTCCTGTAAGTAATGTGGTTTCTCATGGCCACTTCGGGAGTCTCTTACCTGGTTTTGGTCTTCTTGGAGGTTACGTTGTTCTTCTCCAGTTAACCTTTTTATGTTACAAATCTCTTACCACAGAGTGGATTTTATAAATGTTACCTGTCTGCAGTATATTTCATATAAAGAACATTTTTATGTTTTAGAAATAACCCATTTATTTGTGAAGGAAACAGTTTTGTTCTTATCCCTGTAAATACCATTATTTGCTGTTTCCTTACTAGCTAATGTCACATATTAGGGAAGCAGCACTTGACTGAGACTGAAAAGACCTGGATTTGAAACTTTTGATTACTTAGCTTAGTCGTGTGAAATCAGGCAGATGGTACAACTTCCCTCATTGGTGATAGGAATCTTTTTCAAAATTTTTCTAGCAGTGAAATTTAAAAAAAATGAAATGTTAGGTGAAATTGCAAACTTATAACATCAATAACATTGGAAGAGTTCTGGGTGAAGTAGGGGCAGGGAGGGTAACTGGGCTGAGGGCGGGGTGAGCTCTGCCTGCTTTAACCTTCTCTTCCCCTTTAAAGTAGTTTGAAAATCTCTGGCTAACATGGTGGTCTCTAAGGTTTCCTTGTTCTCTAACAATAAGTTATTCTGAAACTTTGTTTTGACATGAGCATGCCTTCTGTACTCCTTCCAGATATTAAGCTTTTGTTTGGAAGGTTATCATGTCTCTTTGAAATAGGTAAGAGAAAGTAAAAATCCCAGACTGTCTAAAATGAAGTCTGCTTTTTCTGTTTAATTTGAAGTCACTGTGCTTCAGCAAGCACGGGAAGAAGTTTGGATGCTGAACTACTTTAAACCTGGTCAAAAGCAAAATAGCATTTTTAATGGATTTCTAAAATGTACTTTATATGTTTGACTCACTTATTTTGTCTTTTAGATATGATAGTATTCAAAGATAATGATTGTCCAGGGTAATTTTAACTGTTGTTTACAGTAAACATTTGCTTACAAGTTTTATGTAGTAATAAATATTTGAAGCTAGAAAAAAATTTTTAAATAGAAGTTAACAGCTTTTAAATAACTCTGTGCCTACTGAGTTCTAAGGCTTGATTCTCTTCATTTGAGTTTTAAACATGAGAAATGAAGTTTTGAATTGTATGAGCCAAAACCAAATCACACTACAGCTATTTGCTAGTTCCTCTCTTTTCTGTGTTGTGCCAAAATAATTCATACTTTTAAGGAGGAAAAAGGAAACCAGAGTTTATAAAAAATAAACTTTCTTCTTAAGATTCTATTACTCTCTTCCTAGGAAAGTGATTTACTTTTCCCTTCTGGTCTTGAGTGAAATAGAAGCCACAATCTCATATATTCTTTTAAAGTGAGAATGACAGTGTCGTTACACTGCACAGCTTATGAATTATATTATTACAGTTTCATAACATTGACACTTCTTTTTTTCAAGGAACAACATTTTAGTCATTGCATGTTGTGAGATGTATTGACTGCTACTCATTGCTTTTCAAAATTCAGTTTTCTGCATCTGAGATAAAATGAAAGAGAATTATGTGCAGTGTGTTTATCACATCTCAGGAAATGTTTCCACTTTGGCGGATGTGCTTAAGAGACCTATTTTATAGGATGTTACCTCTAGCCTTTAACGTTTTGCCTTATTTTTGTTAGCCTGACTCATTAAAACAGTTTAAGACTAGTGGGATTCCTCCTTGGTACATCTAAGACAGACTAGTAATCTGTATACTTTACCTTAATCATATGTTTCCCCTTGAGGCATTTCGGTGTGAAATAGTTCAGAGGGAAAGAGTCAAGGAAGCCTGCTTACCTGGATTTGGAATTTACTGGCTGTTGTACCCTAGTTTTCTTATCTGTAAAATAGGGATCTTAGGATTTTTGTGAGAACTAAATGAATAACCTTTCAGTATATGTTAGCTATTGTAGTTCAGAGCTATGCTGTTGCCCAATTTACAGTGTGGGGTTTGCTATGTTATTTTAGATGGGTAATTTAAAGACCAGTCTTGGCTAAATCTGATACTTGACAGAAAGCCAGTTTATTTGCCACTTCAGATTATATTCTGAGCTTAGTTCATACTATATTGTATTAATCAAATGTAATTTCATTAGATTTTATGAAGTTAAGTTCCTCTAGTTTTGCTACATGGTGTTTACTTTGTGAAAATTCATTAAGCTGCATATTAGATTTGTATACTTTTCTGAATAACATTATACTTGAATAAAATGTGCTAAATATATATTTTCAAAGTTCCTTTGTTTTCTTCCTATTTGTTGTTGTTGGTCTCTTTTGCTTAGACCAGGATCCTTAACTTTCCATTCATTTTCTTTGCAGGGCAAAAGGACAAACTTGCGTAAAACTGGTTCAGAGCGAATTGCTCATGGAATGAGGGTGAAATTCAACCCCCTTGCTTTACTTCTAGATTCATCTTTGGAGGGAGAATTTGACCTTGTACAGAGAATTATTTATGAGGTATAATTATAATTAGTAAATTTCTTAAATGTGATCTTGTATTTTGTTTTAAAGCTTTAATTAGAAAGCTACTGTACAGAAATTGCATGTTTAAATTGTTTTCTTTTTGGGTTTGTGGGGTTATGTTGAGGAACTCTTGAGCATGCTCCAAAATAAGCTATGCTATTTTAAAGGTGTGACTGTAAAATTTTGATAATTCAGAAGTGTACTTTTTGCTTGGAATCCTCTAGAGTACTTTTCTTTCTTAAGAGAGATCACTATTTTCCTTTAAAACTTGCTCGTGTATGGATTCGTAATATACCGTATTAAGTTAGAGATACAGTCCTTATTTTCAGAAGCCTACTATTTAAAGTATTTTTAGTTGACCTTTTTTTCCTTTCCATAGCAAAGGTAACTTCTACTTAGAAGCTAATTTGTGGTGGGAAGTTGGGAGGATAAGTAAACAAAAATGACTATAAGAATATAGTTTCTGGTACTTCTTCAGTTTTTTAAAAACCTTTTTATAGTGACTGCCTACTTAATGTGGTTATTCTGTCTGTCTTATTTCTAGAATTGTTCTTGGTATAGTTTTCTTGGCTTCTATAGGTTTTAATTATGATTTTTAAAAATACCACAAGAGTCTATTCTTTTGACCCTAAAAAAACCAGTTAGTGGTCACAGTTCAGGTGACAAGAAATTGGAGTTTCCTATAGGTTTTAATTAAGATTTAAAAAAATATCATGATAATCTGTTCCCTTGACCCCAAAAATGCCAGTTAGTAGTGACAGTTCAGGTGACAAGAAACTGGAGTGATATGCACCCTTTTTATTGATACAGGTTGATGACCCAAGCCTGCCCAATGATGAAGGGATCACAGCTCTTCACAATGCTGTATGTGCAGGGCACACAGAGATCGTTAAGTTCCTGGTACAGTTTGGTGTAAATGTAAATGCTGCTGATAGTGATGGATGGTAAGCCTTTCTCTTCAGTGCCACTCAGACTTCAGTTGTGGATATCTGTTATATAAGCAACGGCATAGTGCTGTTGGAAGATCAAGAAGTATGTCCTCAAGTTGCTTGTAATCTAAACAGAAATGTGGTATCTGTTTTTGAGACATTAACATGTCTTCATGTAATGGTCATTTCATTTGCATTCTGGAAGTAGGTGGAGTTTTTAAAAGTGTAGTACTTAATAATACAAATAAGAATTGTCACACAATGGTACACAGTTAATTAGCATGCTTGAGTAAGTTTGAGAAATGCTGATTTAAGCAAGGTCTCCCTACACCCCTGAAATGTCTCAGTCTTTAACATAGTAATGTCCGTTTTCTATCTCTGAGAGGAGATTATAGTTTACAACATTTCCCAAATATATTTGACTATGGATTCATTTTCCATGGAGCATTTTGTGGGACTAGTTTGTACATAAAACATAGGAACTATTATTTTAAATGATGAGTATTATTTGCAAGATAGTGGAAATGTTAGTCAACCTGAAATACTAGTAATAAAGGTTCTAATAAGGTACTGTGTCACCCCCAGTAATTAATAGAATGGATAGTCAAATTTGTATTTTACTTTTAAGAAGAATGTTTTAAATTATAATATGTTAGCTTTGTGAATAGAAAAAAATGATTTTTTCCTATATAGGATTTCAAAAAGTTGTAACCACAGTATATATATTCTAGTATTTTGATATTATAGCCTGTTTTTCTCTTAGTATGGAAAATAGTTATGATCTATCAAATTCTCATATATACATATAAAATTGCATACATACATGTATGTGTATATATATATATAAATTTAAATTTGCCTTATTTTTCATTTTTTTTGCTATAAATAATGCTTGGAGAAGCATTTTGGTTGCAGTTTTTAAGTTTATAAGAGTAATATGTGCCCACTGTGGAAAAAGTACAAAATAAAGAAATAAGAGAAACAGGCTACCTGTATCCTCACAGTCTAGAGTTAAACACCATTAATATATCAGTTTTCTTCAAGCTCTTGTTACAAATGTAAAACTCTATATAATATATATAAAATATATATGTACTATATATATACATATATATATATACACACACATGTATATATAGAAAGTAAATTATAGTATAAACAAAACAAGTTCCTTTGTGTTTTATTTATTTGTTTGTTTTTTGAGCCTGGGTCTTGCTCTGTTGCCCAGGCAGGATTGCAATGGCATGATCACTGCTCACCACAGCCTTGACTTCTTGGGCTTAGGCAATCCTTCTGCCTCAACCTTCCTAGTAGCTGGGACTACAGGTGCGCACCGCAACACCTGGCTAAGTTTTTTATTTTTATTTTATTTTTTATAGAGACAGGGTCTCAGTATGTTACATGAGCCACCGCACCCAGCCCCCAAACAAAACATTCTCAGTATGTCCTAATGTCCCTGTTTTCCTAATAGTGAAAAGATCTGTAGTAATACTCACCAAATGATTAATACGTGTTCTGGAATGGGAGATGGGGAATAAAATGAAGGGGGAGGAAAGAATAAAGAAACAGAATCTTACGTGCTTCAGAGTCTGATTACCATTTTCGAACTTGCCTTTGGAGTTTGGGCAGCGGTACTGGCTCTTCTTACATCTTTACTGTTAGTCTGGGGTTATTTATAATATAATGCATTCTAGACGCTAAAGAAAATTCCCTTTAATGATATTAATAAGTTCCTGCGATCTGTTACCTAAAAGTGATTGAAGTGTGTGTATTTTATAGTCACTTTTCTGGTCTGAATTGATTTGATCAATTTTTTTCAATTAGAATTTACTTTAATTTGGGATTTTAAGAATCTAAAGGTAGTGCATCTTAATTTTTTCAAAATTGGTGATGATAAAGGGATATTTAAAAGAACATGTTGCCGGGCTCGGTGGCTCAGCCTGTAATCCCGCGCCTTTGGGAGGCTGAGGTGAGTGGATTGCCTGAGCCCGCGGGTTCGAGACCCGCCTGGGCAAGCAAGACCTCATCTCTACAATAAATCAAAAAATTAGCCGGG
>CAUYQG010263979.1:0-17097 GCA_963574415.1 Tarsius wallacei
TGTATGGGTGTAGTAGATGGTTACACTGACCTCAGGAATATCCACCTTTTCTTTCCTGCTTTAGTCTTAGAAACTCTAAATTTCTCCTGCAATGAAGCTGAAACTACTTTTACCCCTTCCTTTCTCAGGCAAAAAAAAAAAAAAATGTAATTTAACTTTCTTCTGGGAAGTCTTTGGAAAGAAACAAGGGAATGTGGCTCTTATACCTTCATGGTAAGAGTACAAGAAATAAATACAGAAAACAGTTATTTTTTCAATTCTGTTCCCTTACTACATCTATTTGAACCAAGCTTCATGGACTTTTCTTGCCTCAGGGTGGGGATGCAGCTACAGTGCTTACTTCATATATTTTATGCCAAGAGCCACAATCCCTAAGAAGAGTAGGGTAAAAGGGACCTAAAAACAGGAAAAATGCCAGCTGTGAGAAAGGCTCCAGCCAAATGCGGCCATGCCGGAGGCGAAAACCCCATGGATCCTGTTTGATGGACCTTCCCTAACTTTGAAGGATTGCGTGCATAGGCTTGAAAAGGTTCCCTCTTTAATTGGGATAATAGATGCACAGATAAAAGATGGCATTTGACAGTGAAGTTACACATAAGCATGGTAATGGTGAGATTGCAGCAAAAAAGAGGTGCCCCTTAGGGTGTGTAAGGATGTTTTTCAAGTAACAGCAGGAGGTCGAGAAAACCAATTTAGCCACTTCCTCATAAACAGCAGGTCCCTGCTGAGAACTGGTGGAAAACAACCGATTGAGACAATAAGTAGATTAAGATATTTTAGCACTAGACAAGTAGTCTGTTAAAGATAAAGGTTAGAATATTAATAATAAAATAGTAAGATAGGAGATATATAATAATATTAGAGATATTTAAGAAGATATAGGAACATAAGGATAGAAATAAGATTGATATAAATAAGCATGAGCATATAGTAGTAAGTAAGTTAAATAGGATATAGAGATAAGGTTTAGCTTTATAAGATAAGGATATTATGGCCAAAATATTAGTAATAAAAAAATATTAGTAGTAATAATAATAATAGTAATAGCAGTAGTAATAATAATAATAATAGTAAATAGAAAGTTAAGAAGGAAATCAGGACGTTCACAAATGTTTAGTTTAAGAAAAACATCGTCTGTGGATGAGATAGTAACTGTGGTATAGTTCCTGCCCATTGATTAAAAAACATGAATGGCAGAAAGGGAAAAGCAGTAGTTCCTGTCCATTGCTTGCAAAATATGAATGGCAGCAGTTGCTGTTCATTGATTGCAAAATATGAATGGCGGCAGCTGCTATTCATTGATTAAAAGACGTGAATGGCATGAAGTCAACAGGAAGGAAGCCGGATAGTAATTGTTAAAGGTCAATTTTGTTTTGAGTGAAAAAGGATGTACGTGGGCATTTGGTCGGCACCATAGGATACATTTGTGGGTGCAGAAAACTATATAAGCTTGTGAAAAATAAATAAAAATTGGCAGAGTCTTGAGCTCTCCCCAGGAAGAGGATTCCTGTTGTTTTTGTCTTTTCTTTTTCTCCGCTTCCCTATTCCACCCGCTTCAGGCCCTGACTCTCTCCCGGAGCTGGACTTCGGCATAGATTATCAATGTAAATGCAAAAAGCGAAAGAATAACATACAGGACAATGTAGAAAAATATTTCAATGTAGTTAAAATAGTAAATATTTCTTAATCACTAGACAAAAATTGGCCATATAAAATTTAAAAAATAATTAATTGGGTTATGTTATAAATAAAGACTTTGTCTTTTTTTTTTTTTTTGAGTTGGAGTCTCACTCTGTTGCCCAGACTGGAGTGCAGTGGCCACTCCCAGCCACCGCAGCCTCAACCTGCTGGGCTCTGGCGATCCTTCTGCCTCAGCCTTCCAAGTAGCTGGATCTACAGCCACGCACTGCCACGCCTGGCTAACTTTTTGATTTATTGTAGAGAAGAGGTCTCGCCAAGTTGGCCAGGCGGGTCTCGAACCCGCGGGCTCAGGCAATTCACTCACCTCAGCCTCCCAAGGTGTGGGATTACAGACTGAGTCATGGAGCCCAGCTAAGACTTTGTCTTTTAAAACACACTTTTAAGAAAGAAAATATAAATATAGAGTGAAAGATTTTATATATATATAAAATATATATATACACTTAACTTTTAAAGTAGAAAATAGGCAAAAAAATTTAATGGGCATTTTGCAAGATAAAAATTCCATATTGTAACTGCATATTTAAAATGATTAACTTTTTTTAGTCTTTAGTACAATCCAAATAAATTCTCACAAGATTCTACCATAACCCCAACAGAAGTGGAGAAAAGCAAAGATATGGGGAAAGAACTAAGTAAAATGTAAATTGCTAAAAACACTTTGAGAAGTCATTTGGCAATATCTACTAACACTAACTATCTGCATACCTATGAGTCAGCAATCCCAATTCTTGTTATACCAAACAAATTGTGTACCTATTACCCACCGAAGACATTCAATAGTTTATACATGATAGCACTATAATATTAGTTGAAAAATGAACAAAACCCAAATATCATCCAACAGATAACTTATAATACTCATAGGTGTCAGTATTCAGCAGATAACTTGTAGTATTCATAAAGTGGAATTACTCTACCACAATAAGAATGTTCATTTTCATGTTGCTACATGCCACAGGCTACATGAATATATCTCACAAAGGTAATGCAAAGCAAAAGAAAGCAGAAACAAAAAAGGTACAATTTCAGGTATATAAAAATATAAAATGTGTATAAACAGGCAAATCTCTGGTGTCAGAAGCCAATACAGAGTTTAATTTTGGGGGAATGGTGACTTGGAAAGCTTAAGAGAAACTTTTGAGATGAAGGGAATGCTCTATTTCTTGATGAATCTCAGTTATAACAGGTTGTTCATTTTGTGAAAACTCACAGATTCAAAATCTATAAACTTTTAGACGCATGCTGTAATTCAGAAAATTTTACATATTAATTGTTATGTGAATAATTATTTAAATGACCTCATGTTTTTTTCTGACTTTTAATCAAGTGGTAATCACAGAAAGTGTATTCTGAGGTAGATTACAAAATATAAGGATATGAATGACATTTATTTTAAGCATACTTAAAATCAATCTTTAAATTTTGAATTATAATCAAAAAAGATCAGAAAAAATAGTTGCAAAGGTTCACAAAACTATTCTTCAACTCTAATTTGTCTAATATCAATAATATTAAAGTCACATATGAATGAAAATTTTTTCTATAACTCAAACTATAGGTCTGAAAGTCGTTAAAATATTTCATGTATCAAAATTGAGTGTTTCTCACAAAATATTATTCAAGATAGAATTACTATTCATATCATGTGTAAAGTGTGTTATATTCTAATTTATCTGACTTTAGATAATTCATAGAGAAGATGATTCTTTCTATCATTTATACTTATATTCAAATTCTTATACCTTACTGCATATTAACAGATTTTGAAGTAAGACAGGTCTAAGATATAGAAGTGCAAGGGGTTTATTAAGAGCTTAATATGAACCAGGTAGTCTATGATCAAAATGAATAATATTCCAAAACTCATGAAGTTTACAGTTACTAGGTGGTTAAGATCAATAAACAAATCTATTGGTAAAATATTTATAATGGATAGAGTTAAAAGTTGGTATGGGCAAAAAAGGAAAAGAGAATGTGGGTTGGGAGTTTGTTTAAAAATATAACATTGAGCAAAGAGCAAAAGGAATGAGAAAGCTAATCTTGAAAATGTCTGGAAGAAAGTTCTAGGAAGAAAGAAAAGACAGTACAAACACCCTGAGGCAGAAGTGCATCTACATAGTATTTATACTCGGAAAACAAAAATAAAGCCAACTGTGTAACAATACAGTGACCAAGGTCATGATGAATGAGACTCATGGAGAAAAATTAAGACCAGATGATACAGAGTATATTAGGGCACTCTAAGAATTTGTTATTTTCTCTGTTTACTACTGAAAGTCATTGGAATGTTTTGAACAAAGATGTGACACAATCTGCCTCGTGAAGTGAGAGTGAGGGGAGATAAATTACCAAATTATTTCAGTATTCCTAATGAAAGATCATAATGTCTAGACAAGGGGAACTTAATAATAACAGTGGTGAAAAGTGGTCAGATTATGAATATATTATGAAGACTGAGCTGACAGAATTAGTTGACAGATTGAATGAGGAATGTGAGACAAATATGTGAGTTATAAATGACTCAGTATTTGGCCTGAACATCTAAGATGGAAACACAAAGAAAGGAATACTTTAAGAAAAAGAATGAGAAATTTGTTTTTGCACATATTAAATTATATATACTTGTTAGCCACCTAAGTATGAATGCAAATGAAGACACACACACACACACACACACACACACACACACAGAAATGTATTCTGGGCTGTAAATAAACGTGGGGATTGTTAGAGTGTAGGTGGCATTAGAGTGTCAATTTATCTGACTCGGAATTCCAGTACTATTTTGAATAGTAGTGAAAGTGTACATCATTGTCTTGTTCCTGATCTTAAAGAAAAAGTTTTCAGCTGTAGGTTGATCATAAATGGCCTTTATTGCATTGAGTCACAGTTTTTGCCTACTTTTTAAAATTGCTTTTATTATACATTTTATTGAACACTTTTTCTGAGTCTATTCAAATGATCATATGTTTTTGTCTTTCTGTTAATTTGGTACATTGCGTTTACTGATCACATATGTTGAATCATCTTGTAACCCCGGGATGAATCCCACTTCTTCATCGTGAATGATCTTTACAATGTGCTGTTGAGTTGGGTTTGCTAGTATCTTATTGAAATTTTTTGCATTATGTCCACCAGGATAATTTGCCAGTAGTTTTCTTGTATTGTTGTGTCCTTATCTGATTTTGGAATCAGTGTAAATCTGGTCATGTAAAATGAGTTTGAAAATATTTCATCCTGCTCAAATTTTGGACTAGCTTGAGAACTGGTAATAGTTCTTTAATAGGTTGGTAAAATTAAGCAGTCAAGCCAATAGGTACTGGATTTTTCTTTGATGAAAGGCTTGTGGCTAGCTGTGCTGTGAAACTGTTTCTTTTCTCTTTCTTATTTGTGTATCTACTGTAAACATTTTTGTATGTGTGGTTACCATGGGCCTGAAAAGTTTGATGATATAATTTATTATTTTAAGTTGATAACAACTTAATCTGGGTCACATAAAAACACTCAAGACTTTCCTCTCACCCCAGATTTATCTTATTGTTGCCTTATCTTTATCCATATTGTGTGTTCTTTAGCCACTATTTTATCTGTTTTTTTCTTTGACCATTTTGATTTTAAACCTTTATACTAGAGAATTGAATGATTTACATAAATTGTTACAAAACAGGGTTATTCTACTGATCATTAATTTACATATACTGGTATCTGTTATAATTTCATGAGTTTTCATTAAAGGGATTATCATCTTTTTGTTCCCAGTTGTAGCAATCTTGTAAGCATTTTTGTATGGCTTATCCATTGGAGATGAATTGCCTTTGCTGATTCTTGTAAGGGAAGATCTTTATTTCTTCTTTATTTTTGAATTATGGCTTTGTTGGAAATAGTATTTTTGACTGACAATATTGTTATTTCAGTACTTTGACTATATAATTACATTCTTTCCTGGCTTGCAAGTTTCTGCAGATAAAACTGCTATTAGTCTAATGGTAATTTCCTTGTATGTGACTTAATGCTTTTCTCTTGTAGCTTTTTGGAATTCTCTTTGTATTTAACTTCTGACAGTTTGATTATAATGTGCCTCTGAGAGAGTCTCTTTGGGTTGAATATAACAGAGCATCTTGAACCTCCTTGATCTGAATGTGCATATCTCTCCTAAGACTTGAACTTTCTTCAGCTATTATTTTGTTAAATAAGTTTTCTGTGCTGTTCTCTATTTTCTCTCCTTTTGGTACTCCTATCATGTGAAAAAAATTTTTTTTCACTTAATGATATACTATAAGTCCCATAGACTTTATTCGTTTTTGTTCTTATTTCTTGTTATTTTCTTTGAATGTTTTATTTTAAAGACCCATGTTCAACTTCAGAAATCCTTTCTGGTCGGGCTCGGTAGCTCAGTCTGTAATCCTGCACTTTGGGAGGCTGAGGTGAGTGGATTGCCTGAGCCCGCGGGTTCGAGACCCCCCTGGCCAACTTGGCGAGACCTCATCTCTACAGTAAATCAAAAAATTAACCGGGCGTGGTAGTGTGCACCTGTAGGAAGGCTGAGGCGGAAGGATTGCCGGAGCCCAGCAGGTTGAGGCTGTGGTGGCCTGGAGCGGCCACTGCACTCCAGTCTGGGCGACAGAGTGAGACTCCAACTCAAAAAAAAAAAGAAAGAAATTATTTCTTCTGCTTAATCTAGCTCCTTGTGAAAGCTCTCAATTTTTTTGTTGTTGTTTGTTTGTTTGTTTTTAAATTCCAATCACTATTCAGTTACAGAATTTTCCCCGATTTTAATGAAAAGTTTGTCTTTATTTTCTTGTATTTCGCTGAATTTCCTCAAGAGTCATTGTTTGAATTCCTTTTCCTGCAATTTAAAGCTTTTCTTTGAAGCGGGTGATTACTCTAGAACTATTGTGTTCCTTTGGTGGTGTAATACTTCTTGCAAGGACTGGGGGACTCTCCTTTAGAAGTGACTTTTTGTGTCTAGGGCAGTAGTTGAGACCACCTAGGTTCTCCAGCATACCTTTTCCCTCATAGAAAAATGTTTCCAAGTTGATTCCAGCATGGGAGACAGTGTGACTGAGGCAGGATATTTTGCTTCCCTCTCTATGGTGTTATCTTGAGGTTCTGTTCTTCACAGATTGTGTTGTTCACTTGGTGCTTTCTGTTCATATTCTCAGTCATTCCAATCCATTTATTTTGGAGGGGAGTAGTGGGGTAAAGCTCCAGGCAATCCTAGTTGGCCATCTTGCTGACATCACTCTATGTATATTTAAAAAGGTAGGTTAGAAAACAGTTACACTAAACTTATAGAATGCACCAGTCTGGATTTAAAAAATGTGGCACATATACCTCACATCTTTAAAAATTAAAATTAAAAAAAAAAGAATGTACCAGTTTAATCAACTCAGCAATGTTTAAAAAGTTTGGTTATGATCTATCATAGGTGAATTAATTTGGTTATGATCTATCATAGGTGAATTAATTTTAAAGTTTTGTGAATATGTTTCCACATTTATGTTCTTAAACACCACTTTATTTAATAATGGTAAAATTTTTACAAGAATTGATAACATGCTTTCTACACTGTATATTCTGAAATAAACCCTTTCACTTATTCACTTTAATAAAGAATGATATAATGGACATTTTCTCAACTATTGAGATGATTTCTTAACTTAAGCAAAAATTTATAAACATTTTACTGGTTGTCTAATGCTTTACACAATCTGTAGTTTATTCTGAATGTTTGCCTTTTCCAAATGTTACAGATTTGTGCCTTTGTTTTATGGTATCTCCACAGGCTCTTTTGGAGGAAAGGACAAGAAACAATTTTAGAATAAAGAGTTTTTAAATAATAATGACACAAGGTCTTCCAAATGGCAGTCTGAATGTTTACTTCTTTCCTCTTGCCTAAAATTAAAATGATCTATAAAATTTTTTTCATCTAAGTAAAATGGACATTTGTTGATGTTTTTGCATAGCACCTTGGGTGAAAGAAAGCTATTCATTCTCACATCCGGTATTTGCATGAAGTTTTGCTAGGGCAATTGAGAAATAATGACAGTAATAGATATGCCATTGGTAAAGTCTATGCACTTGAGACAGAAAATTACTAGCTTAATAAATGAACAATGAGCCACTGCTTAGAGAAAAAGAAATCCAAATGTCTCTGCAGTTAAGTAAATTACTTCCCATAATAGGATCATACATAGTAGGGTGGAACATGGGTAACAAAGAAAGTACATCAGAAAGAGCAAATACAAAGAATGGATAAATTATCATAATAAAAGAAGGGGACTTAAAACAAGATCAGATAACCCTGCTGTAGGTAAGGGACAGAGGATTTGCTGATGACAGCAAGGGTTAAAAATTTTACCAATATTTTTTTAATTAGGTCTTATTAGTTACTATCAAACACAATTATTATATGATTGCCTATTAGTTGCACAAACTATAACAAAACTCAATATGGAGTCAATTCTTGTAGTTAATTTTTTATAAGGTCATAGGAAAACTAATTAGTAAATACATAATATTTGCTTTAGGGAAAACACAAGGTTAGATTCCTGCCAACCAATTCTCCAAATTACCAATACAATATTTTTTGTATCTTTCCATTTAAAGACAACATATTTAATATATATTGTTGAATCATTTACACCGAACTAACTCACAGCCAATAGCACTGTAACTCAGATCTGAAGAAGACTTGTCTATCCCACCTGTATTTTCTCCCTAAGCCACATCACACTGCCTTGTGCTTGAGGATACAAGGCAGCATTTCAGCACTATGTGTGGTGCCAGGACCATGTGGGGAAATAATTTAAAAATAAAAAACAGAAATCCCACTTGTTTGCAATATGACAGTTAACATGAGAAGGAAGAACATCATTTTACTGAACTTTAACTGAGAACACGGGTCTGGGGTATCTCAAAATTTTCACCACTTTGCAAAGGTGTATGTCTGTGAATGACCTCAAAAGTGTCATGAGTATTGATTTTGGGGTTACAAATAAATTTTAGCCAGTAGGTGAATTTGCAAACGTGACATCAGCAAATAGCTAGGATTAAGTCCTCCACACTGTGTGTTTAATTTTTATCATAAGTTTTGTTATCTTAAGACTTCTATAGTATTACTAAAAAAAAGATGTCAGAATTGAGTGAACAGAAGTCCAGGAAAAACATTTTCATATGAAGTTCAAATAGAACACTACATTTTGGGCCAAACAGAAACTTACATAGTCCCAGCAATTCATTCCACTAGAAAGGGAAGCATCTGATCTGTCTTGAACACATTGGTGTTGGAAGGTTTGACATAGTATTTGGCACAATGAAACCTTCCAAAAATAGTTATTGAAAACATTGTATTTATGTAAATATTACTCCATTAATGTCATTTGTGTTTTTATTGTCTAAATTTTATTTTAAATCTCCTTCCATCACTCTTCAGTATTCCTCTTTTCAAAAATCTCTGGTAATTGTATCTTAACACCTTTACTTTTGTTTTTTATTTATTTTTTTTATTGTAAAGATGTGGAGTACAATTCAGGATTAGGTATAAGTGATCACTGTATAGGTAAATTTGGGCCTCTCTTTGGTCCCCACTTCACCTTCACCTGGTTTGAGATCAGGTACTCTTATTGATGTTATGTGCCCCTCCCCAGCAGTTTCCAGTGGACTTCACAGCAACTTGGATGAACTTAGAGTCTATAATGATTTTGTTTTTATAAACTGTATTTTGCTTCTTTTCTTTGACTATAATAGAGTCTAACATGTTGTAGTCACTAGTGCTCAAGTTTTCAGTAACTCCTAGTCTCTCCTCTATTGAATACCACTCAAGTTGAGTCAATTTTAGTAGTTTGCATTGCTTCCTCAAGTCATTAAAGAGAAATCAAGTTACCAAAGTAATTAAATAACTTCTGTCCACACACACACACACACACACACACACACACACACACACACACCATACATATACAAACTTTTTAATTAATATAATAATAATTTGTGGTATTTAAGAGACCGAACTCTTCAAACTACCTTCTGCTCCAGGGATCATCTAAAAGTATTTTGAAAAAAGCATCGTTCATATCTTTTATGTGACTGGAAGGTCTTAAATATACACCTTCAAAAATTACCTTTCCTTGTTTCTGTCCTTTTCTTGCTTTTAAAGTCTCCAGTATCCTCTGATTTCTTGCTTACCATCCATAAATGTTATTACATTCATTGCTGTTGACTCTATAAAGAGCAGAAACAGTATATTATATGCTACATATATTTCCTCCCTATTTTATTATTTCCACATACAGTCTTCGGTATTTCAGGTCCTAACTGTTGAAATTTGTGTTTAATTTCAGTAAGTTATAATGTACTCTGAGAACACAACTAAGGTTCATAAAATGACACAATAAATTTGTGAATATTTTTATATTTTGAGCCTGACAATTGTGCACACTCAAATAATATTTCTTGTTGAAAGTAATAGAAACATCTTTGAGAATTACTTAAGCAAAAATGAATAATTTATTGTTAAGATAAAGGAGTAATTCCCCATTTAAAATGTAGAATGAGCACATTGATTTATTTCCTCTATCTCCTGAGAACTCAATATAAATTGTTACAAAGAAAGCTTAAAAAATAATACCATAATAAAGAAGAACACAGAAAGGCATCTATTAGTGGAACACATTTATAAGAAAGTTGATAAGGGTGAATATTATATTTCTTATTCAATAATGGTGAAAAGCTGACTGATTCATACAAGGCTAACCGTAGAATATGCAGAATCCTTTTTTCAGGGCTTTTTCCTATATAAGCAATGAATTGTCCCAAATCAGCATCACTGTACCACTTTGGTAGCCTAATCCCTCCTGATCCTGGAAAAAATACCATGACAACTAGTAGAGTGATTTGCCTACCAGGTTATTCTTTTGGAATTAGAAGGATCCATAGGAGTGACTTCCAAAATTCCTCCAGGCATCTCATTGACTCCACATATAGAGAAAGGGGTCAAAGAATGACTTGAGGGGGAGAATTGGGCATTAGGGCCCACACTATCCATATTTGTCTGGATAGTGTCCAACATGGATGGCGCTGTTCATGCCAGTTAGGCCTAGACAGAAGACATGGACCAAAAATATCAAGGAATGCAACCCAAAGTATGGTATGTTAAGATACCTATGGCATGATCCAAGACAATCAAAAGCCAGTAAAGAATTCATGGAAGCATCGGATTTATTACTTAACATAATGAAAATTCCATTATGGACAAGGATGTCATTAACCCATATGGCACATTTTGACAAATTGAGAAAAAAAAGCTGTTTCTTGAAGTTATTTTATTTTATTTGTCAGAAGCTTGTTGTAAAATATAGATTCTGTTAGGACATGACACTTTCTGCTGTAACTGTAGGAATTTAGCACTTTCTATCTTATCACTTTACTTTGTTATTGCTGAAGACAGGAATCTTTGAAGATTGTGTCACATTGTATCACATGTGCTTGTGGTAGTGCATGACATGGAGTTACCAAGTGTTTTGATGAATAAACAAATACTAGACTATAACTTAAATCATTTCTGCAACAACAATTGAGTTGTTTCCAGATATATCTAATTGTGTATGGTACACAAAATGTATATAGATTACATATTTTATTTTCTGCATTAGATATTTAAATTTCTGTACACTTAAAAGGCTATACTATAATTTATCTTTCTTTTTTTACTGTGAAAGTATTTGATTCACTTAACATAACTTCTCCCAAATAAAACATAACTATTACTCATATTATACATATCATGTGCACATAGTCACACATACATCCTTTTTTTAGTTCCTTTTTCCACAGAAAAATAGTTTTTAGAGAGATATATTTTTATTGAGCAAATATTAATAGAACTTTTTTCTTTGTCCTTGGGTGGAAGCTCACTCTTTAAGAAAATATCATTTTGACATCAATTATTTCTTTGCAAGAAAAAAAAAAAAGTTTGGTTTCATCCAGCTGAGACATGCTAAATTATGTGCTGAACTGGGTTTTAAAAATTTTTCTCCTTCATGTCCTGCACCAATTTACTATACTACATCCCACCCAGCACCTCATTTATTAGAATAATACCCAGGTGTGATTATTTTCAGTTCAAGAAGATTCTGTTTACATCAGAAGCACACACTACTGAACCGGATGAGTATTTGTATGGCTTCACAAAAGTAATGACGTAATTATGCTGATTAAAAAAAAAAAAAGATGACTGTGACCAGTTAACCTTTACATTGAATGCAGAATAGGAAATAATTAGGTCTTGATCAACATATCATTGAATCACTCTTGAAAAGAGCACTTAATACCAGACACAGCAAGTCAAATTATCTTTTTCCTTATACATCAATATACTTAATTTAACATTCTGTATAGGTTTATAGGTTTGTTCAACCGGCACTGTGTAACACTATTCAAAAAATAATCCAATGCTGCAGAGCAATAAAGTTATAAATTAGCAATATCTCAGATCTTTATTTTTAAGTCTTTTACAATTCTGTTTTTTTTTGAAATGCTACATGGAAAGGCTTCTCAAATATTTCCCATCAGAGAAGTTATGCATACATTTTTAATGTAAATTTAAAAAATATGGTTTGTATTCTTAAGGAAATTGGAAATATGCATAGTCTAAAAACTATTACAGTTTATGCTATCTAGGAGATTATCATTTACAAATGGGACTCCCAAAGCAAACCATAAAGTGATCAGCCAATTCCTGAAGAGGAGCTAATTTAGGCAGAAACTGATGAGAACTATGAACATGAGTATAGCAAAATAGTCGTCCTTCCCTTACAGCTAATCACCATCTATATGTTCTCCAATCTCCACTGTGACATTGAGGCTTCATTACACTCTTTGCTACCTTCTTTTTTTTTTGAGTTGGAGTCTCACTCTGTCGCCCAGACTGGAGTGCAGTGGTCGCTCCCGGCCACCGCAGCCTTGACCTGCTGGGTTCCGGCGATTCTTCCGCCTCAGCCTTCCAAGTAGCTGGAACTACAGGTGCGCGCTACCATGCCCGGCTAATTTTTGATTTATGTAGAGATGAGATCTCGCCAAGTTGCCCAGGCGGGTCTTAAACCCGCGGGCTCAGTCAATCCACTCACCTCAGCCTCCCAAAGCGGGGGATTACAGGCTGAGCCACTGAGCCAAGCTTTTGGTACCTTCTTTTACCCTTTTAGAAGGAGAGTAAATTTTGTAAGTCACCAAAACCTCCATGCAAATTACTATATTTTAACGGGTTGCCTTTTCCAAGCTATATGTATTTTTTCATTTAATTTTATCTAGTTTAAGAAAGTTGAAGTAACTTGTTTAAGGTCACAGAGCATGTTTGCAACAGAGCAGCCATGAATCTGAGATATCCTAGTTTTTGGCACTGTTTCCCCATAATTGCCTTACTTGCCTAACTTTAGGTGGAAAATATTCCAATAGTTTCTACCAAAAAAATAGCTAAATCACGTATTAATAATAGCAAAAATAGTGACAATGTAAATGCATGTTTCATTAGGATTATAGGCAGAAGGAAAACAGTAGTCATATACATGCTAATATCATGTATTCTAATAATATTGTGATCAATTATTAGTAGTAGTATGAACTAAAAAGTATAGTGTCCTGTTTATATATCTTAGGGGGATATTATCCTGATAGAAATCATATTACTGCTAATTAGCTCTAGAAAACAATGTGCCCTTCATAGCATTAACTAATCAATTTAGTTATAAAAATGAATAATTACAGTCGTCAGACTAATGGGCCTTTAAATCCACAAAGAGGTCACTTGCTGTAAGATCTTATTTCAAATGTGATACACGGTGCACAAAGATCAAAATATTATATGTAAATGTGAAGTCTTCCATGTTATAGGTGCAGGAAATCTGAGTAATGTGATAGACCAGAATTCAAGACAATCCTGACTAAAAACGTTATTTGTCATCAGTATCATGTTGTCGGTGATATGAACAATGAACGGGATAGATTAATTATATGAGATGTGACCATAAGACGCAGCCCAGAGACATGTAGAGGAGGAAAAGGTCATAAGCTGATTAGGTCTGAAAATGAAAGTAATAAAACAAAACTTATATAAAGTCAAAGAGGCCATGCAAAATGCAAAAACCCCACTAAACATTGTGAAACATATATAATAACTCTTACCTATTTTTCAGTAGTTTTTTGTTATAAACTAGAAAGAATTGTAAACAACTACCAAGTTGTCAGCACTCTCATTATTAAACATAATCAATCACTGGGCAAGGCGCAGCATAAATCTCTAAGTGAAAATATGACAGTGACTGATACAAGCTAAAATGACATAAAAGGGCCATCACTTGCTATTCTAGAATAAAATGGACAAATAAAGGTCAATATTGAAAATGAGATGGGAGGATAAAATCATATTAAATATGAAGTGCACAAGAGAGAAACTCTAACCCTTAGACAATAAATTAATGTATCCAAAGAACAAAATGAAATGAATAGCTACTAATTATACAGATTCATATTTTTTTAAAAAGTAATGTTTAATCAGTTGTGACCTTCTACCCCTCACACAGTGAGTGTGGCTAAAGCTAAACAATGTCACGTAACACATGGAACATTGTTTGAAAGAACATAACCAGTTTGCTGAAATTATATGGATAAACACATATACTAATTAAGTTTCCTTTTGGATACTCTGTCTTTCAAATTAAGCTTATTCTACAAATATTCATTCATAGTTTTAAGTAAATTTGCAACCAGGTGTCAACTTTATGAATCTAATAGGTTCTAATGATATTTCAAAAGAGTATGTCCCACAAAAATAATAACAAATGCAAATAATGTAAAGAAATGGAAACTCTAATACACTGTGAAAAAGTAAATTAGTACAGCCAATATGGAAAGCATTATGGAGGTTTCTCAAAAAAATGAAAAATAGAACTATCATATTATCCAGCAATTCCATTACTAATCTCATACTCAAAGGGACTAAAATCAGTATGGTGAAGAGATGTGCGCTCTCAGGTTTACTGCAGCATTATTCACAATAATCAAGATATGAAATCAATCCAAGCATCCATTAACAAATGATTGTATAAAGAAAATGTGATATATATATGTATACACACACACACACACACACACACACACACACACACACAATAGAATACTATTCAGCTATAAAAAAAACAAAATCCTGTCACCTGTGTAACATGGATAAGCTTGGAGGACATTATGTTAAGTGAAATAGACTGGGCACGGAAATACAATTATTGCATATTCTCATTAATATGTGGAAGAGAAAAAAATAGATCTCATAGAATTAGAAAGGAGAATAGTGGCTACTAGAGGTTAGGAAGAAGGCAGGAGGGAATAGCCAGAGGCTGGCTAACAAATACAAAATTATAGCTAAATAGGAGGAATAGGTTCTAATGTTCTTACAGAACTGTAAGATAAGTATAATTAATAACAATTTACTGTATATTTCAAAATAGCTGAAAGACTGGGTTTTGAATGCCATAACACAAAGAAATAATCAATGTTTGCAGTGACAGAAAAATATGGGATTGCTAGCATTGCATCTCATATCAAAAGAAAAGAGAGATTTTTAAACTATCAGTATGAAATTCTATCTAGTAATGTTTAATCGTCTCTATTTATTTTGATACAAGTTTTTCACATAGTAGTCCTCCCTTATTTACAGGGGAGAAGTTTCAAGACCCCCCAGTGAATGCTTGAAATCCTAGGTAGTACCAAAACTTATATATATTTTAATTTATCCTCCACAAACATACTTAATATAAGGTTTAATTTACATATGAAGCACAGTAAGAGATTATCGTCAATAGCTATTTGAATAGAATAATAGTTCTAATAAAACAGAACAATTAACAAGGCAACTTGGTGAGACCTCATCTCCACAATAAATCAAAAACTAGCTGGGCGTGGTAGCACGCGCCTGTAGTTCCAGCTACTTGGAAGGCTGAGGCGGAAGGATCACCAGAGCCCAGCAGGTCGAGGCTGTGGTGGCCGGGAGTGGCCACCGCACTCCAGTCTGTGTGACAGAGTGAGACTCCAACTAAAAAAAAAAAAAAAAAAAAATATATATACTATCACAAAAGTTATGTAAATATGTGGTCTCTCTGTCTATCTCTTTCTCTCTCCCTAAAGAGCTTACTGTACTGTACTCACTCTTCTTTTTGCAGGTAACTGAAAGTACAAAAAACAAAACTGCAGATAATGGGGGACACTGTATTAGGAACCTAAAAAAACACACAAAAAGTTAATCTCTAACATCTAAATATGGATACATAGTTTTTACCTGTTACTGTCAAAGAGCCAATGTCACAAACCTACTGGTAAAATTGGAAAAGACTCCCATTGTCTTCTCAAGCCACTAAAGAACATTCTGGGTAGAGGAAGACAGCTGATGAACCAAAGATTTCAGTATTGCAGTAAAACGGCTTCTACCTATATCTATCCAGAAGACTGCAGTGCAGTGAAAGACTAATTTGGTTACACAATTCTCACTCTGTTGCTCAGTATAATGGAATAAAACTTTAAAACACATTAAAAATGGTTTTCTATATGCCAGAATTATTGTTTGTAATGAAATTTAAATATAATCAGATATATGTATCCCAACAGAAGCAAAAATGGAGGGAAATGGTCTATTTGAGGCATGAGCTTGGCCATTTCCCAGTTTTTGAAATAAAATCATGTTCCCTTCAAACAAAAGGAAGTAAAAATTGAAAATTGAGTTAAATGCTTGTGGCATTGCCAGCTTTCAAAAATACATTGCTGGTTATTTATTTGCTCATTTAAAATAAATATTTATTATTGAAAAGGGGGTATGGCATAGACTCTAAATAAGTATACATTGTGATTACATAGAAAATGTACATTTTTCTCTAGAGAAAACAAAGTTAAAACTTCTTGGTTTCACATTCACTGGAATATGGGTACAAGGTGGTGAGTTGGAGAAAAATCTCAAAGATGTAAAATTTGAAATCACTTTGAAAGATGAAGAATTGCCACAAGCATTTAATTCAATTTTCAATTTTTACTTCCTTTTTTTTTGAAAGGAACATGATTTTATTTCAAAAACTGGGAAATGGACAAGCTCATGCCTCAAATAGACCATTTCCCTCCATTTTTGCTTCTGTTGGGATACATATATCTGATTATATTTAAATTTCATTACAAGCAATAATTCTGGCATACGCAGTTGAGACATATAGAAAACCATTTTTTGCTGGGCTCGGTGACTCAGCCTGTAATCCCGCGCCTTGGGAGGCTGAGGTGAGTGGATTGCCTGAGTCTGCGGGTTCGAGACCCGCCTGGGCAACTTGGTGAGACCTCATCTCTACAATAAATCAAAAAATTAGCCGG
>CAUYQG010263983.1:0-13024 GCA_963574415.1 Tarsius wallacei
GCGGGTTCGAGACCCGCCTGGGCAAGCGAGACCTCATCTCTACAATAAATCAAAAAATTAGCCGGGCGTGGTAGCGCGCGCCTGTGGTTCCAGCTACTTGGAAGGCTGTGGTGGAAGGATCGCCGGAGCCCAGCTGGTCGAGGCTATGGTGGCCGGGAGCAGCCACTGCACTCCAGTCTGGGTGACAGAGTTAGACTCCAACTCAAAAAAAAAAAAAAAAATTGTGAGCTTTCACACTCAATGTAAATAATTCACTCTGATATACTCCATTGTAAATCACTGGGACATTCATTGATCTCCTTGTCTTCACCATCGCCAAACTATGTGATACCTAAAAGGAAATTCTATGTCACTTCCAGGTTTTACCTTGGTCTTAAAACTAAGAACATCTTTTATATGGTGTACAGGACCTTCCTAATACATGTTCCTACCTGAATCCACCTCGCTACTGTTGATTTTGCTGCTGTATAAAATAAGTACTATTAAAAGAAAAACTTTAGACAAATTATTAAATTGACAGAGTTTCATTGAGCAAATAATGATTTGTGGATTAGGTAATCCCCTGAAACAGGATAGGTTCAGAGCAACTTGGGCGCTGCCACATGTTTGAGAGGACTTATGGACAGAAAACAGAAAATGACATACAGAAAATGGAAGTGAGGTACAGAAACAGTCAGACTTGTTACAGCTTGGCATTTGTCTTATCTGAACATGGTCTGAATAGATGGCTGCCTATGGGATGGTTGAAGTCAAGCTGCTGTGATTGAGACTCAGTACTTGTACAAGAGCAGGTTGTGGACTATTTACACATCCAGTTAGATTACCGTTCACTATGTATGTGTGGAGAAACGTTAGGCTGAATTTAAAATATGTAAGGAGACTAAACTTAATTTAATAATACAGATAATGAGATTCAGGGCTCAAGTATAGTAAGTCCCCACATACAAATCAAGTTGTGAACTGTCAAAGATGTAAATGTGATGCCAGCCCCCGTATGCTAGCTGTTGTACTGTACAGTAGTACTACTGTACTTTTCAAGGTACTGTACTGTAAGATTTAAAAGTTTTCTTTCTTTCTTTATTTTTTTTATGTATTATCTGTGTGAAAAGTACTATAAACCTATAAAAATATAATACTATACAGCTGACTGTTAATTGGGTTCCTAGGGTAACTTTGTTGAACTTATGAACAAACTGGACGTATGAATGCAATCTCAGGATGAAACCTGCTCATATGTAGAGGATTTACTATATTCAGGTTTCCTGCTATGACCAGGCCCAGACAATACATTAAACTCAGTATGTCAATCTAAGTATGTCCTTAGTGCTTCCTTTCCTTCCAGACTCCCACTTTAGGTGTTTTTCCTATCACTGGGTTCACTTGTTCTACAGCAAAGTTTTCATGTATAGCTATCAATTTGCTAAATGACAAGGGAATTAAAAAAATCATACACTTTTAGAGCCAGAGAAATTAGAGGCTATCAGGGCCCTCATTTTCAAATGAAGTTATTGAAGTTGAGCCATTGACAGCTAATAACAGAGTCAAGATTAGAAAACTATGTGTCCTGCAACCAACCTGGCAGCTGTTACACCATGCAGGCATTTATGGCCCAGTATGACAGCAGAGTTAAATGCTCCTACCAATTTTACTATGTCAAAAGGATTGAGTATTTAGTTTGGTTATATTCTAAACCATAGCTCTGTCTGAGGACATCTGTATTAGCCTACAGAATATTAAAACATCCCAGTTTCCGTTAACAAAGCTTTGAACTGCCCATTGGCTATGTCATTTATTCAATCAATACTGAATATTGAATACAAAGCTCATTGGAAAATATTGAAGATAAATAAATAAATAATATACTTCATACTCTGAGATAGATAGAAACAAGAGTAGGAAATGTTTTAGATAAGTTTGGAGCTAAGAGGCAGAAAATTGAAATAATTAACATCTGATGGAATCTATCTTATTTTAGTTTTTCAGTAAAAAATATGTGGTCTTATTCTGAGCATAAGGGTGATGAAATATAGTTGGAGGTTTAAGGAAAGAGGAGAATCTGTCTTGAAGAATGGTAAAGGGCACTGTAGGTACTGAGGGTAAATTAAAGGATTACCAAGCAGAGCCAAGAGTCTCACTCTGCTCTCAAACCTGGAACAGAATTAAGGGAAAAGAACATTGCCATTTTAAAGACCATTAAATTGATACTGTAAGTACAAGTAAATTGACAAAGTAAGTCCAGTGAATAGCCATGTAACAAAGATTTTTTTAAAGGTTTGGGCAGGAGCTAAATGGCCACAAAGATAGAAATAATAAACATCAGGGAAACTAACAAAGTGGAAGGAGGCAGGAATGAGAGTTAGAATTAAGAAATGACCTATTGGGTATATGTATACTATCTGGGGAATGGGCCACCAGAGGATAGTGGCAGGTGTTGGTGGGGAATGTGGAAAAGTTAGGAAGCTCATACATTGCTGGTGGGTTGTTAAATGGCGTAGCGACTTTGGAAAAAAAACAGCAGTTCCTCTAAAGGTTAAATATTGGTTATCATATGGCCCAGCAATTCCACTCTTGGGTATGTACCCCAGAGAATTAAAAACACACGTTATCCAAAAACATGCATGTGGATACTCACAGCAGCATTATTCATCATAAGTAAAAGGGAAACCAACCCAAATACATGTCAGCTGGCAAATGGATAAACAAAATGTGGTATATCCATACAGTGGAATGCTAGTTGGAAAGAAAAAGGATTCGAATACTGACATAATCTATGATATAGGCAACCCTAAAAAAAGCTATGTAGTAAAAAAAAGCCAGGTACAAAAGATTATATATTGTTTGATACCATTTATATAAAATGTCCAAAAAAGGCAAATATAGAGAGACAGAAAGTAGATATTTAGTGGTTTCCTAGGACTGGAGGTGGAAATGAAGAATTTTATTTTCTCACCAACAGTGTGTGAGGGTTCAGGTTTCTCCGGATCTTCGCCAGTACTTGTTGTTGTTTGTCTTTTTTATTATGACTGTTCTAGTGGATAGGAATTGGTATCTCATTGTGGTTTTGATTTGCATTTCCCTTATTACTAATGAAGTTGAGCACCCTGTTAGCCATTTGTATATCTTCTTTGGGGAAAATTTTGTTTCAAATTCTTTGCCCATTTTGAAATTGTGTTGTCTATTTATAAGAGTTCTTTATGAATTCTGGATATACATTTCTTATTGGATATATGATTTGTAAATACTTTCTCCCATTTTGTGTGTTTCTTTTTCTTCTTCTTGTTTTTTTTTGTTTTTTTTTTTTTTTTTGTGTCAGAGTCTTGCTCTGTTGCCCAGGCTGAAGTGTAGTGGTGCAGTCATAGTTTACTGCAGCCTCTAACTCCTGGGCTCAAGTGATCTTTCTGCCTCAGCCTCCCACATAGCAACGACTACAGGTACATGTCATCACAGCTGGATAACTTTTTAAAATTCTTTTTGTGGAGACAGAGTCTCACTATGTTTCCCAGGTTAGTCTCCAACTCCTGACCTTCCAAAGTGCTGGCATTACAGGTGTGAGCCACCATGCCCAGCCCTCTTCTCACTTTCTTAATGATGTCTTTGGAAATCAAACATTTTAAATTTTAATTAAGTCCAACATATCAATATTTTATTTCATCCCATATGATTTTTGGTATTGTAGCTAAAAAACCAGTGCCTAACTAACCCAACAACTCAATGATTTACTCCTGTGTTTTCTTTGAAAAATTTCATAGATTTATCTCTTATGTTAGGTCCTGGATCCATTCTGAGTTAGTTTTGGTATATGCTGTGAGGTGAAGGTCCAAATTCTTGTTGAAAATGCTATCTTTTAAACTATTGAATTATTTTGGCATACTTGTTGAAAATCAGTTGACTGTGAACATAAGAGCCTATTTCCAAGCCCTGAGTTCTATGCCACTGACCTATATGTTTCTTCTCATGTCATTATCATATTATTTTGATTACTGTAGCTTTGAAACTGAAGAGTCAATGTCTTCCAACTGTATTCTTATTTTTTAAGACTGTCATGGCTATTCTGGGTTCCTTGTGTTTCCATATGAGTTTTAGGATAAACTTGCCACTTTCTGCAATAATAGCAATATTGTTCATTGCTAGTGTGTAGAAATATAATTGATTTTTGTACGCTTATCTTGTATCATGCATCCTTGCTGAACTCACTCATTATTTCAACCAGTTTAGTGAATTTCTTAGGATCTTTTATATACACAATCATGTCATGTCATCTGTTAGTAAAGACAGGCTTACTTTTTCTTTCCAAAAAAAAGGAAAAAGTTTTTGAGAGTGCATTGACATGTTTACTTGTAAGTCAGTCATTTAGTTCAGTCAGGAGAAGATGAGAGAGGAAACAAAATTAAGAAGGTTTATCATGAAGCAGAAGAAAAAAGGATTTAGGGGTCTATAAAATCAATATGAGCTTCAAGGAAAGATTCAGTAGGGATTAAGAAAACAGTGTGATAGAAAAACAGGTAATTGTGGTCTAAGAGAGGTAGATTTTAGAGGTTTGAGATGATGACAGATTATGGCTTTTTGAATGGCTCATCAAAGTAGAGTAACAGTGAAATACATTTCAGGAGAAGGAACTGTACAATAGGGACTGAGTAGACCACTGATGAAACCTGGACATATATTCAGAGCATTAGGAACACAATGAGTGACCTGTAAATTGGTGGATATCAGCTAGGAGGATAAGAAGAAAGTATACCTATTATTTGCTATGTATCAGGTTCTGTCCTAATAAGTGGAATATGAGATAAATGAGAACTTACATTGTAGTAATAAACAAGTGAATACAGGAACACCAAATTATAAGGAAGTAACAACTGCTATAGAAATAAAACAAGGAAATAAAAAAAAAGAATGAATGAAGGACATATTGGGAAAGGAACACTTCCTTAAGGAGATGATATTTGAGCTGAAGCATGAGGAGCTAGCCATGCTAAGATCTGAGGGAAATATTCTAGGCAGAGAGAAAATGTATACAAAATATCTGAGACAGGAGGAATCTGATGTGTTCAAGAAAAATGACAACCATCATGGCTAAAAAGTAATGAACAAGGTCAGAGAAAAAGTGAGGGTTAAATCTCTGAGGCATTATTGCCCATGAGAAGGAATTTAAATGTCATTCTAAGTACAACTGGAAGTCATTAATGGCTTCCAGTGGATGCAATTAACTTCAAAATGGCAAGGTTTATTAACAGAAGGGAAAAGGCATAGTCTCAATGTGTCAGAGGAGAGACAATAGAATGCTGTGCCTTCTACTGGTCCATAATTTGGAGAGAAGAAAATGGGGAAAAGCGGGGGAAATACAGGAAAATTAAAAGTCCATGTTACTACCTCACAACCATCTTTGATATAGAGAGCACGGACCAATCAGTTAGGTGCAAGGTAGTTAATCTGGATGATGAATCAGGCTAAAAGTAACAATCAAACCTTTAATTTACTGCAGCAGTTGAGGTAAGAGGCAGCAGTTCCCCAGGATTCCATTTTTTCCTATGGAATAGCAAAAAGGTAGGAAAGAGGTAGGTGGATGCAGCATAGATAAGGAAAATAATCTCACTACAGAGGATCCCCAAACAAAAGGCTCCTGACTCTTTCTGAACCCATGAGCTTGGGGTAGGGAAAGGGAAAAGGTCTGGGAGTAGAAAGGTACTGAGTCAAAGTGGGGAGAAAAGTACCTGAACCAAAGCCCCCAATGAAGAGACCTCATACAATGAGTGACCTGGAGCCCCATGGTCTAGGAATGCAGATATTGTATGTGAACATGGCTGGGCAGAGGCTGGGGATGGCTGTGAGTGTGTCCTTGACTAAGAACTTCTCCAGAAAAACCACAATGTACTAGTTACGCACCAAGTCTGAACTGTGGAGGGCAACTTCTCCCTATGACGCTTGACAGACAAAGCCTGGTTGGGCCTGAAAGATCACAGGACTACTTAGAGATAAAACTATTGTTCAATTAAGATGGGAAGGTAGGAGAAATATTCTGGAAAAATCCTGAGACATGAGAGTGTAAAGGAAGGAAACATCTAATGATAGGTTGATATGACGGCATCTCTGAAATGTACCCTTCTTGGGAAGAAAAGAAGAGCTGTTTGTATCAAACTGGTCTACTGAATATAAGACCTAGACTTTCTATGACAACTCCAATAAATTTCTATCTTTTGAGAAAGGGACTTCTTCATCTTTGATTCTCTGGCATTAGCCCACTTCATGAAAAATGCTCAGTTGACATTAATAAATTAATGAAAAATAAATCAAAGAATGAATCAATTAACTTTGGTGTCTGATACACTGCTCTACAGAGCAGTCTCTAAAGTGATATTTGCAGGATTACAAACTCAAACGCCTTCAAGGACCAGGCAGACAAGTAGGCTACCCGTGTCAATCTGCCAAATGTCAGACATGAGGATGGGTATCATGGTAAAGTTTAGCATCCATGACCTGCCTAAAGGTACTGAATTCAGTGAAGACAACAACAAAAACAACACTGTACTAACAAAAGAAGACAGTTCTGCTGACCCTTTCTGCCTGGAGGTTGCTTCTGCAGAACTCATTACCCCAGAGCTCATTTATAAGAATAGCAGACAAATAAAGATTTGCAAACATCCCAAGGTATACTAAGCTTTCCCTCTATTCATCAATTCCTTATTTGTTCACTCATTTGTTCATTAAACAAATATTTTTTGAGTGTCTATTGTAGGCCAAGCACTATTCTAGATGCTGGAGAGATCACCATACCCAGAACAGACAAAAAGCCCTCATAGAGGTTACATTCTAGAGATGCAAGACAGATAATTAAAAAAATAAATAATATAGTATGCTTGGTATTGAAGATTGGCTAAAAATAATGCACAGAAGAATAGAGAGCAAATGAGTGGGAGGTAAGGTAGGAAAGTTTTCCATCTTAAATGTATTGGTCAGAGAAGACGTCATGAAAAAGGCATCTTTGGAGAAAAGACCATCTTCAAGGGCATAGATGATGACTTGATATTTGTAGGCACAGAAATATATTCAAGTTTAAGGATGAAGAATACTGTTTTTATCCTTACTTTTTCAGGATATTACTAACCACTGGATAGAAGCAAGTGTGCTGGGATAAAAAGAATTCTTGATAAGAAGTTAAGAGATCGGGATTCTGGTGCAAACTGACATTGCACCAATTATTTCCCATTTTGGGTTACATATACAAAAAAAAATTTAAAGAACTAAATAGCTTTTTTTTTTTTTTTTTTTTGAGTTGGCGTCTCACTCCGTCGCCCAGACTGGAGTGCAGTGGCCGCTCCCGGCCACCGCAGCCTCGACCTGCTGGGCTCCGGCGATCCTTCCACCTCAGCCTTCTGAGTAGCCTTTTAAGACCTTTTAGCCTTAATGAGAATGGGCTAGAGGTCTGACAACTCTCAAAGGTAACTTAAACATTTCAAGAAGTAGTTCGTGGAAGCAAAACCCGTTGTATGTTAGATAAAACTCTATTAAGTTTTGTGATAATGATGTAACACAAATTCTAGCAAGGTATTTTGTCCAGTTCTGTTATTTTAGAAGATAGGTGCACTTGTTTGTTTTCCTCAAATTAAAACACAAAGGTTTCCACTTAGTTCACCCACTGCTGGGACTGGCTCAGCTTCTGTTTATCTTGGATGCTTTATTTTGATAAAGATAGGATGATGGGGGAGCCTTTGTCCTACCTATCCTAGCAGTCCGGCAGCAACCAGAGATCAGAGGAGGTGACTCTGCCTACTTTCACCCCTGCTCAGAAATGTTTCTTGGTCAACATTAGGCCCTTGTGACCAGTCTGGACCAATCTTTTTTCCTTCTCCTTGAAAAAAACAAAAGACGACAAAACAAAATAAAACAAACTCTGCTGTCAGAAAAAAATCTGGTAAGTTCATTTACCATTAAATGTCACCCTATTTACCAAAAAAAAAAAAAAAGATTGGGAGAGGTTCCTATCTCCTAGCTGTGTTTGGGAATCAACTGCTCCCATTGCCAAGAAAAAGTCTGGGCTGGGGCTGAGGCACACTGGGATGGCAAATGGGGACAGTAAAAGTTTTGTATATTAGGAGGTTGTGCTAGAGTGTATCAAATAATGCAATAATGCCTTGTATCATACTTTGTATGCTTTAGAACTTTACTTTTATTCTTTCACTTAAGAGATCTCAAAACTGTACTAAAAAGGATAGACAGATAGTAGCCCACTGTACAGATGAAAGAATTTAAGCTGCAAGGTTCAACTTGTCTAAAAGTACTCAAATTGGTTAGGGTGTATGAGGCAACCTCTTCTTACAATCTCCTAAACCCAAGTAGCTTAACAAATAAAAATTTCACACTTGTGCAGAGTATACAAATATACGCATTTGTTTGCAATTGGGGGAGGCATTCCATGTGACCATTCAGGCACCCAATATCCTGCTATCTTTTGGCCGCCCCTTCTCCAGGTGATCTCCACAATGTCTTCTTTATTCAACCAGTAGACAGGGGAAAAGATAGTTCATACGGGCCAAGGATGGCCGTGGCAAGTGTCACTTCCACCCATGTTTCATTGGCTACCTCTCAGTATCACATGGCCACAGTGAACAGCAAAGGAGACTGGAAAACATAACCTAGCTTGTGCCCAGAAGAAAAATGAGACCAGTTTTGGTAGGCACATAGCAGTTGTTACCACAATCAGTAACAAATCACAGGACATGCCATCAGTTAGGTGCTCTTTACATCAGACTACTTCACTTTTGCTAGTAGTCACTCCTAGCCCCAATTTTAGATTTATTTTTTTCAATTTCTCAGTGTAGGAAACATCCCTAGAAGAGAGGGCATATTCATAAATTCCATTTATTTTACCATCCAGCAAGTCATTCTAAAAGTCACAGCTTCTCTCAAGAGGATTTAAGAAACGGTCAGATAACAGAGAAGCAAAATGAGTTTTGACCATATCTGGGAATTCGAATGCTGACAGGGACACCTCAATGCCACGAGTTTGTCATTACTCTATTAAGTTTTGTGATAATGATGTAACACAAATTCTAGCAAGGTATTTTGTCCAGTTCTGTGATTTGTAGATAGGAGGTCTAGCACCTGGAAAAAAAGGCCCCCTTTGCCATTTCAACTCCCAAACCACTTTCTGCTAAGGAAGTGTAGGGGAGCCACAAATGCAGTCCCAGAGCACCTGCTCACCATGTTTTCCTCTTCTAGGTGTCCATACTCCCTCCAGGCTTCCAAATATAGAGTGCTTCCTCTTCAGGGTCTCGCATCTGGTCTCCAGTACTGGGTCTCCTGCAGGTAGATGTAATTTTACCCCAGGTTTTCTCTAACCCTTTGCAGTTGGAGACATCTTGCAGATCACTGACTAGCAACTCAACCACACTTTTTACGAAATAGTGAAAAACGAATCTCTTCATATTAAAGAATATAGCGTTGAAATCAATTATTTTATTGTAATGATATTTGGCTTATAATGGAATTTGGAACATTGAGGAACTTATTTATGACAAAAAGTCAAAATTCTGTATCTTATATTTTTTGAATGTGTGGTAACGTTTGAAATGGTCACTGATATGCATTTCAGGTTCATTGATACATGTGCAATAGTAATTTGTTTGATGTCTTCTAGCTGGTGTTTTTCTATTTAAGCAGGCGATGCAGTCTTGTTTTCTTCCTCCCACATTAATAATATGTAATTTATTGTCCAGTTTATGCACCACCGTGAAAGCACTTCACACATTCTCTTTCTATGTAATGCCAGCTGATATTTTTTAATGTATATCTCAGTAGATATTCCATCTCTTTATTTGCTTTTTTGTGCAAGTTGAATGGAAAACTTCAAGAAAACATAAGTTTTTGAAAAATTTTCACTGGCATAAGTATGCCCTGTGCAATCACCAGCAATCTCTTTATGTCCCCTAAGAGGGGACATCTGAGTTGTTTGCCAGATTTACAATGGCCCCTCAGAGGTACATCCAAGTGCAAAAGGCTAAATAGAACGTTCTCCAAATTTGTGTCCTGGCCAACTTTGTGTTTCCTTTCCACCTGCTTTTAAAGAACTGTGGGACTCAAAGAATGAAAGTAAGTTGTGCAAATGACAAGCAGGACAACAAGGCGGGGGGAAGTTCACATATATAGTATATGTAATTTTTTGGAGAAAACACATCTTGTCTTCAACATAGGTTAGGGTCATTTTAGTTTTCACCAGCTTTGGGCACCCAAGCAAGAGATTATCTGCAAAGTCACATATGGTTTAAGGAGTTTGGCCTTTCCCTTTTAGCTGCAGGGCCCTGAATCTTGCTCTGGCATTTATTCTCTTGTTATAAAGGTAAAGAGAGAGAGAACATGTCCCTCTGTCACCACAAGCAAAGGGAGTCTCTGTCTGCTTTTGGGACTGCTTTTTATGGGTCTGTCAAGTTGTTTCAGTTTTGACTGACTTAAATAACATGATTCCTTTCTATTATTATTACTAAAAACTACAATACTCAAATCTTTTTCATCATTTTTTTCATAAATTCGAGAACTTAGTTTTCTTATTGCTGATGTTCAAATAACATGTACTGTAACGTTTTCATCAACCTTTCAGAACATCTTTAACCCCTTGCCAGGGACACCTCCTCTAGCCTGTCATGTAGAAGCAAGAGTAAGAAAAGGATCAGTCCTTCCAGGTGGGGTGCAACAATTGTACCACTTATTCTCTCATTAAAAGTTAGCCTTCCCACCAGCCTTCTGGACACTGGGATGTTAAAGAAACCATTTATTTCATCATGACACAGTGAAACCTTTTTTCCTGCCTGTAGTCCTTTTCTAATTGTCTAGAGACAGATTTGCGAAGTAGGCAACATTTGTCTTTGGTCTTCTTCCTAGCCATGTTAAGGGAAGATAGGTGTTTTTGAGTTGTTCATACTTCTTTCCACAATTTCTCATTTCTCATTTCCCCCTAACTCTGTCTTTTTTCTCCCTAAAGTACTATTTTTATAAAAGAGACAGGATCTTGCTCTGTTGCCCAGGCTGGAGTGCAGTGGCATGATCATAGCTCACTATAACCTCCAACTCCTGGGCTCATATGATCTTCCCATCTCAGCCTCTGGAGTAGCTGAGACTATAGGTGAATGCCATCATGCTTGACTAATACTTAAAATGTTTTTGTAGAGATGGGGGTCTCACTATGTTGCCCAGGCAGGTCTTGAACTCCAGGCCTCAAGCAGTCCCCCAGCTTTGATCTCACAAAGCACTGGGATTACATGCATGAGCTAGCATGCCCAGCCAAAAGTGCCATTTTCATTAACTCATAAGCATTTACCTAGTCCCCACTATATGCTAAACATGTTTCTTTGTATTGGGGGTATAAAGGTAATTACCATTCCTAACTATGAAGGCCTGAAATTCTAGAGGGAGTGTCAGACTCCAAAACTATATGCAATATACCAAGAGCAGGGGTTAGGCACTATGGACCAGAGACCAGGACAACTAACTCTGCCTGGGAGCCTGGAGCAGGCATTCCAGAGTAGGAACAGTAGAGCTGGGCACTTAAAGGTGAATAGGAAAAGCAGAAAAGGACATGCATGATGAGGGAACAGCTTATGTAGGGTTATATATGAAGAGGATAAGGTACTCAGGGGAGAAATCTAACACCCTATCTTCTCACAAACTCCACTCAACAAAATACATTTTCTTTAATACAGACCAGTGGTTCTCAATAGTATTTTTCAGCCTAGGCACACCTGAGAGATAGATGTGCTATCACCAGTAACAGTGACTCTGTGATTTGCATTGCATCAGAGTGTATCTGCATCTCTGCAGGAAGAGGAAACATGGGGTGTAGTTCAGAAAAATCCTCAGGAATGATTCTGATTACTGTGGTTAAAAATCATAGGAATAGATGCTCCCAGGGAATGGTTACCATTATGTCTTACCTTTCCCTGTTAATTTTATTTAAAATAAAAAAAAAGCAGTGTGGCAAAATAGAAATTAAAATTTCAAAACAATAAAAGAAGTCCTTTCAACAGGTAAAGAAATAGGGATACACAGTTTTCTCAGACTTTAAAATACACTCTTATGAATAAACAATGACTCCATTAGCAGTCCCTGTGAAGAATTTCTTTTTTTTTGAAGATTTACCTCCAACATCCATTATTTTGAATAACACCTTTATAACATTGTAGCATGAACAATGGGGATTAGAAAACTTTTAAAGTAAGTTGTCATATTCCTAGAAAAGTAATAGATAAAGCAGAAATAATATTATAGCGCAGGAATCTTCAAGCCCCAGGTCACAGTACCATTCTGTGACCTGTTAGGAACGAGGCCGCACAGCAGGAAATGAGCAGTGAGCAAGAGTGAAGTTTCATCTGTATTTATAGCCACTCCCCATGGCTTGCATTACAGCCTGAGCTCCACTTCCTGTCAGATCAGCAACAGCATTAGATTCTCATAGGAGCACGAACCCTATTGTGAACTGTACATGTGAGGGATCTAGGTGGCATGTGCTTTACAAGAGTCTAATTAATGCTTGATGATCTGAGGTGGCGCTGAGGTGGTGATGATAGCTCTGGGGAGCAGCTGCAAATACAACTTAACATTAGCAGTGAGGTCTGACAGCACAGAGACCATAATAAACCAATTCTTGCAGACTCGTATCAAAACCCTATCAGTGAGTGGCAAGTGAGTCAATGTACTTCAATTGCACAGCTGCATCTGATGGCAGGCTTTAAGTCAGAATCCAACAATTATTTTAGTCTGTGAGTAGCCCGCCCATTATTTTATTTACCATTTCTATCCATGTCTCTCTTTTTTTTTTAAGATTAGAAAATACAGTTTATTTAGAAAGTAAATTAGAGAGAGAGAGAAAGAGGAAATTCCCCTCCCCAAGGTAGGGAAGGGGGCCAAAGTCAGAAAGCATGGTGACAGCCATAGCTCAAAGAGCACATGGCCAACCAGAGTCTAGTAAGGCAATGGCCATTCTCTTTTTTTAATGATGAGTTGTAGCGTTATTTCATTATATATTACAATGTAATAA
>CAUYQG010263994.1:0-14980 GCA_963574415.1 Tarsius wallacei
ATAATATTACTGCTACTACCAATACTCAGGATAATGTCATCCTGACTTGACAATAACCCGTTATTATTTAGTACCCAAGACAGCCAATATTGGACCAAGGCAAGGGTAAATGATGGGACAGTAGAAAGTTAAGAGCCTCAGCGGGCTTGGTGGCTCAGCCTGTAATCCCGCGCTTTGGGAGCCCAAGGTGAATGAATTGCCTAAGCCTGAGGGTTCGAGACCCGCCTGGAAACTTGGCAAGACCTCATCTCTACAATAAATCAAAAATTAGCCAGGCGTGGTCGCGCGCGCCTGTAGTTCCAGCTACTTGGAAGGCTGAGGCGGAAGGATCGCCAGAGCCCGGCAGGTTGAGGCTGCAGTGGCCGGGAGCGGCCACTGCACTCCAGTCTGGGTGACAGAGTGAGACTCCAACTCAAAAAAAAAAAAGAAAAGAAAAAAGAAAGTTAACTGAATAATTAGAAAATATCGACAGGAAAGCTTTGACACTACCACTAGGGTCATGAAACCAACTTGAGGCTCTTAACTTTCTACTGTCCCATCATTTACCCTTGCCTTGGTCCAATATTGGCTGTCTTGGGTACTAAATAATAACGGGTTATTGTCAAGTCAGGATGACATTATCCTGAGTATTGGTAGTAGCAGTAATATTATAACTAGTACTAGCTGTGGTATATGACAATTGCTGCTCATACTTTATGTGTTGGCTATGCTGAAAGACCGTCATTATTACTGACAACAACTCTACGAGGTAGATGTCACTCATCCCATTTTACAGATGAAACTGAGGCTCAGGGAAGCTAAGTAAGCTGCCCAAGACCAGAATGTTCACAAGTGCTCAGGAGAGGATTCCTTAGAATTCAGGTCTGCTTGGCTCTTGCTGGTAGGTGGAGCTGCCTTTGCAGCCCACAGCTTTTATTGCTCCCTAGATAATGAGTCCTGGCTCAACTTACTGCCATGTGCTTTTCCTTTACCTCAGCAAAATTCTTTCTTTCCACCTTGGTGGCATTTTTGTTCCTTAATTTAGAAAGTGAAAGGGACATCAGCTGTAGTTGCATGTGCCCCTTTATAGGCAGAGAGTCTCAAAATTTAATAAGTGTGTCTTGGAGTTAGTCAAGGAAGTAATTAACACTGGGGCACAGAGGGCACCCTCAGCCTCCAACGTCTGGCTTCAGAAAAGTCGCCTACTCACCATTAACTCAGGATTAAGCAGTTTATCATGTGAAGGCAGTGCTGGCGGAATGAATGCACTTATACGTATTTATCGGACGCTTTATTTTGTTCTATCTTTTTCACAAGGCCTGGAGAGGCTTGGGAAGGGGCTTCCCACAAGAGCAGGCACAAGAGGGAAGTCTATGGTCTGCAACCAGGTTAAGAAGCAACAGGAATCATTTATTGAGAACAATGATGTGAAGATGTAGTTTCATTCACATTTTTGTTCAGATGAAAGCTTTATTCATTTATTTTATTTTAAAGATGTGGGGTACAAGTGGATATTGTATAGGTGAAGTTTGGGCCTCCCTTTGGTCCCCACACTGCCTGGTTTGAGATCAGGTACCCTTATTGATGTTCTGTTCCCCACGACCACCCTGGCAATATCCCACTACCGCCAATCCCTTTCTCACGGTATTATGTGAGAAAGGGATGGTAAATATTCAGGGTCCGCTTATGAGTGAGAACATGTGGTACTCTGTTCTTTTTTTCTGTGATAGATCACTATTATTGACTCTAAACCCATTCAAGTTGCTCTACAGGTGAGAACTTTAGACCAGAAAGATTACTTATTTACTTATGGTTATACAAGTAGTCAGAAAGGAAGTGGAGTTTTGCTTCAGTCAGACCACAAGTTCTAGATTTCATGTCTTAAATCTATCTTCAGAATGCTGAGGCAGAGACAAATAACTCTGAGAAGCAGAATGTTGTCACAATGGAGGTGGAACCAGAAGAGGAGAGGACAAGAGGTTGGCCAGAGGGAAAAAGTAGATGGGTCAAATTGGATTTTCCAAAGATGGCCACACTCTATCTACTTTATCCCACTTGTTCTTCTCACAATATAATGTTGAGCTTCATCATCTAAAGGTAGGGTCTCTTTCCCTCCCTTAAATCCTAGCTCACTCATTCTTGCACTCACCTTGGGACTCCTGAGCCAACACGCAAGATGTCTGACTACTGTGACTCCAGTCCTGAGCCACCACGGTGAGGAAATCCCAAAGAGAGAGCTCGTTGAGGTAGAAATGCTTGAAGAGGCCCAGCTATTCCAGCCCCAGCTATCTGGGTCTCTCCAGCCTTCACACCATATATGTGAGTTCATGAGCTATCAGAATATGATTGTAGCTCCAGCCTTAAAGCAACCCCAGCTGTCATAGTCTGGAGTGGAGGCAAACTCTCCCTGCTGTGAGACTGGTCCTATTTACAGATTTGTGAGCAAAATAAATGTTGTCATTGTTTAAGTCATTTAATTTTGACGTTTTTGGTGAAGCGGGTGTTTCAGTATCTAAGTCTCTAAGACTTGACCATTCATCTGGTTATCCTTTTATAGAGACTCAAATACAAAGTCTTAAATGAACCAAGGAGGTCACGCAACTTTTAATATTCTTCTCAACAGTTGTCTTTCTATGATCCCAGGAGTATCCTAGCTGTGTGTGGTTTTAGCCTTACACATGGAAAATATAATTGTCAACATAATACAGCACATTCTAAGGGCAAATCAGAAGAGGTGAGATGACTCTAGGCTCAAACACTTGGGGAAGCCTGCCAGGGCAATTGAGATTTGAATACATTCTGAAGGATTTTGTTTTGGCAGGGCATCCCAGTCAAGAGATGGATTTGGGCAAAGGCATAAGGAGGCCAACCTTATGGTAAACTTGTGCTCTTATAGAAAGACCAATATGGGGAGAGACCAGGAGCAGGTTTGGAGGAGTCCTTCTTCTGCCTTGAATGTATCTGAGGGAATTTCAAAGAATATTGAGAACTGAATCCATAGGAGAGGGAAAAGGCAAGGTCTCCTGAAGAATGGATGAGAATTTTGTCATATTTTTTCATGCAACAAACATCCCATAGCATTGCAAGGTTCCCAGGGCCTCATCTAGTATCATGGAGGGAAACGATTCCATTTCTAGATGTTTACAGAAAAGGCAAGGAAAGGAGAGTCTGGGAAGATTGTAACTTTTCCACCTATGCCCTAGACCATATCCCCTTCAGTGTCTTACAGATCCTTGATCTCAAAATTAACTCTTCTTTCTCTGTCCCATTTAATCCTTGTTTCCCCACTGCCTGTAAACACAGATATTACAATGCTAGCTAGTATCTTTTTTATTAGCATTATTTTCGAATAAACGTATTTACTGAGTTAATTTCCTCTTCAAAATGGCTTTCCTTAGCTCTTTTTTGAGAACACCATGTCAGTGGTGTTCTTCCTCTCAGCTGTACTAGAGGATGCCTGTCACCTTTTTGAAGTGGCACCACTCTACATTTTTTCTAGCCTCAGACTCTTGTCTTGTGCTTGTCTCTCTTTTGCTGCTTCTTTTCCCAAATGCAAGAGTTTTTTAAGGTTGTTAAAAAAACCTCCCCTCTTCCTTATACTTTTTTTTCTGAATCTATTCATACTTGCAGTGTCAACTATCACTTCTAAGCCAACAGCTCAATAACCAAGACAGTTGCAACTGCCTTACTTTCACGTACTGAACACTAGTATGTGCTGGGTACTATGCTAGGTATTATATACCTCTTTGAGAAATCCCCGTAAAATTGTCATTATTACCATTGTTTAACAAATAAGCGAACTGAGGCTCATGGAAGCTAAATAATTGTGGCTAATTAGAACTCAGTTTTTCCTGACATTCAAGCAAGTGCCCTTAATGCTTATGCTAAGTAGACTCTTTCTTCTGTCTCCTGAGCACTTCTATATTAACTGTCACTGGGAAATTTCACCTTGATTCCTTTCTGTCATATCTAGCTTATTGTGTTCAACACTAAATATTCTTTTCTCCCCAAATCAGAAGTGCCTCTAAACTCTTGAAACTTTTTCAACCATCCTGCTATTTTCCCAACATCTTTCTTTTTTAAAAAAAGGCTTTACACACCATCATGACAGGGACAAACAGATCAAGAAAGAAGAAGAGTGGTCACTGAGAAGAGTGAATGTGGGAAATACCTTGTCTCTCACGAATGGTGGATATCATGAGTTTTTGAGTCAGCACACAGGCTGCCTGGACCACCAGACAATGCTGTGCGATTTTGAGAATATACATTCTGTGGTTGAATAGAGAGAGAAGATTGTGGCATGCAATTCTTAAACACAATTACCAGGTTTTTCTGTAATCCCAAACATCCTCTCCTTCCTATTCTTATACCAGACTGGAGTAGAATGTGGCCCCATCACTCCTGGATCATTGATTGTGGAATGTCAGAACTAAGTGTAAACTTAGACATTATTTTATGCTTACTACTTTCTTTTACTGTCGAAGAAACGGGGGCCCAGATAGGTGAGGTGTCACCTCCTCCAAGATGGCTACTCTATTAAAAACTGTGAGACTCCAACTCAAAAAAATAAAAAATAAATAAATAAATAAAAATTGTGAAGGATTTACCTGCACACCCTGCATGCCAGACCTCCTCACTCTGTGCCAGTGAGGCTAGCGTGGCCATGCATTTCCATTTGCCCAGGAGAGCTCCTGTTTCTACATGTTAGTCCTGGATAATTATTAATATGCCTCATTTTATTCTCAAAAGTATCCTAGTGTAATTTATCCAAGGGTAAATTACCTGGTGACCCTATCCACAGCCCTTGACATTTTTGAACACGCTATACCCTTTAGCACTTATTTATGTGTCTATTGTTTACTATCAGAACCTCCTCCCTCCACCCTTTGAGTGGAAGTTCTGTGAGGCCAGCAGTCTTTGTTTTGCTGATTGCTATATCTCCTATAATTAGAATAGTGAGACCACATAGTAAATAACACTCGCTGGGGCATGGTGGGTTGGGAATTGAAATGAAGTGAATAAAGTTCAGTCAAGCAACAAGTCTGCACCTGCAAAATCCGAGAGTGAAGGGAGGTGGGCTGATGTGTGGCTTCTTAGCACCGTAACATCCCCTTTGTCTCCACTCTGAGAGATGTTGAGGGAGTCAGGGATGTACGGACAGAATGAGCAATCTTCTAAGAACACTGAATTTCTTCTTGCTGATTCTCTTTCTCCATCCCCTGGCTTCCCACACATTTTCCTTGCCTGTTTTTGACCTTGAATTTGTCCTCCAAGTTCATAATTATACTTAATATCCCTCGTTCGGTGTGATACAGGGGCCATCGGTAATTGTAAGGTTTGAAAAAAAAGTGCTTTAAATTATTTCAAGCTTACTGAAGACCAATTTTTTAAAGTGAGCATTTTGATTTTTTAAAGGAAAAATAAGCAAGATTGACTCCCTATTCCCATGCCTCCTCCCCACCCCTACCATCTACTATCTCCAGAAGTTGCTATCTCTGTCCCAGAGAGGAGGAATGTTTATTTTTGCCAGGAACATATTTTCTGCCTTTATTCCATCCCTGCCGACTGAATGCTGGAGTGCTGGCAAATTTCCAGTAATGTCGGGGGCTCCTCACCTGCCCACCAACTGCGAGATCATACTTTTTTATTTAGAGTCAGATCATGGAAAGCATCAGAAAGGATTATATTGTCAGAGGTAGCAGGGAGGAAGTAAACAAATGTCTTATTAAACAGCCTCTGTGGCGCCTCCAGGTGCAGGCTGGCATCCCTGTTGGGAGAAGGGAAATCAAATTCCCAGCATTTGCCACAGGACCCTAGAGACTGAAGTTGCTCCGTTAGCTGTTGGTGCTCTTGTGTAGCATGGCCATGTGCCAGCATTACTGACACCTGTATGACCCATGCAACGTCCTCACCATCCCTTGTTTCTAGAGGTCTGCAGTGGAGAATGGAAGTGAGGCTGTTGAAAACAGGGTTGCCCGAGGCCCTGAGGAGAGGGTCTCCACACAGCTTCTAGCTGGAGGGACTGACTGGGTTCTGGGTATCACAGCAGCACAGAACAGCTTCTTCAAGGAATGAAGCAGGTGCAGGTGGTAGGTTCTTTCTTCAGCTTGGTGTGTTACTAATTATCACCAAATTCTATGTGTGTTCTCACCCTGTGCTTCTTCTAGAATGTCCTTTCCTGACCTTAACATGTCTGATACTTTCCTTCATGGTCCAGCTCAAATCTACCTCACCCCAGAACACAGAGGTCTCTCCTTTATCGCACTTCTGCTTATACAGCTTATTTGTCAATGATGGAAACTAGTGTTGGATTCTGACCTGGAAACCATTTGGGGTCAGCCATCTTCTTTCACAGAGGTGTGAACAATAACTAGAGAGATGCAATACCTTGTTAAAAATTACATAGATGGCTAGTGGCAAAGAAAAAACTATCACATAGGGTTTCCATCTCCCAGCAAGTTTTCCTTCATCGTGCCCTTCCAAACAATATGTAAAGTGCTGAAGTCTTGAAAGATATTGTCTCAATGTAGTCTGGGAATCCCCCGTGTGCCTAGCTCTGCGTGGATCTCTTGATGAAATTATTTTACCATTTATGTACTTCGAAGTACTGTATCTTTGTGTCTGTGTTTTTCTTTTTGATTGTTATTATCCTTGTGACAACTCCTATTATTCACATATTTATATAAATATTGGACATCTCATATATATGAAGAAGGCACTAGATAGTGAGAATACTACAATGGAAAAAAAAAAAAACAAAGTTCCTGAACCGTTAGAGTTTAATACATGCAAAATCAGAGCCATGAAAAACGCTATGGGAGGCATGGGTTGTTGAGAGCAGATCTATGAAGAAAAGCTTCCTTTAGAAAGTGACACCTGTCTTGATAGTGAGGAGATGAGGAGAAAGGGCAGAACAGCCCAGGCAGGAGTATGGGGAACGAGAGATGAATGTCTCAGAGGCAGGGAGGGCCAGACCGTGCCAGGTCTTCCAGCTATTTTAAAACTTCTAGTCCTGTTAATTTTTAGATGAATTGTTTTGATATAAGATAAATGAAACTTAGGATGTGATCAAATCAAAACTGAAAATATTTCTTTGCTCCTTGTGTGGGAAACTGATCAAAGGAAGGCATGAGTGCAGCCTGGGCATCCAAGCAGGGGTGCTGGTGGCCTGGACTTGAATGATCATGGCAGAGATGGGGACAAGCAGGTGGCTTCTTTCAAGAGATAGTCAGGCATTAAAATGGACAGAGACTGATGATGGTTTAGTTATCAGCGTAAGTGTAAAGGGAATGTCAAGGATGACTCAGTTTTAGGTTTCTGAGTTTTGGGAACTCAGTGAATGATCTTCTGAAATAGGGAGCTGTGAAAGTTTTGGGTTTCTGGGGAGAAGATCACCATATTGATCTTTGTTTTTAAAACATTTATTTATTTATTATAGAGTTGTGGGGTACAAGTGAGGATTAACCATATAAGTAGGCTGCACACAGGTGAAGTTTGGGCTTCTAACTGGCCTTCACTCCGCAGTAGTGGATCAGATACTTTGTGTTGCTATGTGTCCCCCACACTTCTCCCTACCTTCCTCCCCTATCAGTGCCCAATGACTGCCAATCTCACCCCTCTGCTAATGTGACTAGTGTTCAGGGCCCACTTATGAGTGAGGACACGGGGTATTCTGCTCTTTGTTTTGGTGATAGTTCACTTAGTATGATAGTCTCCAACTCCGTCCAATTTGCTGCAAAATCCATGATTTTGTTCTTCTTTATGGCTGCTTAATACTCCATCATGTATATGTACAATAGTTTCTTTATTCACTCCACTTTCGATGGGCAGCAGAGTTGGCTCCAAGTTTTTGTTATTGTGTGGCAATAGACATGCATGTTCCGATGTCTTTTTGGTAGAGTAATTTATGTTCCTTTGGGTATATTGCCAGGAGAGGGATTTCTGAATATGAAAGGCCAATTTTTAGTTCTTTTAGGAAGAGTCACAGTGCTTTCCACAGAGGTTGAACTAGCTTGGATTTCCAGCAACAACAGTGTAGAAGCATTCTTTTTCTCCACACCTGTGCCAGCAACTGTTTGTTTTTGACTTATTACCAATGTTTAGTGGTATCAGGTGATAGCTCATTGTAGTTTTGATTTGCATTTCTCTAATGATTAGTGAGGTTGAAAATTTTTTTCATTTGTCTGTTGGCTGCTTATATGTCATCTTTTGAGAAGTATCTGCTCATGTCCTTTGCTCACTTTTTAATGTGGTTATTTATTTTTTCTTTCAGTTTGTTTGAGTTCCTTGTCGATGGTGGATGTAAGCATTTGTCAGATGCATAATTTGCAAATCTTTTTTCTCATCCTGTGGGTTGTCTCTTTACTCTCTTTATGGTTTCTTTTGCTGTGCAAAAAGTTTCAGTTTGATGAGGTCTCACTTGTGTATCTTAGCTTTTATGGCATTTGCTTTTAGGGACTTGGTCAAGAATTCATTGTCTACTCCAATGTGCATAAGGATGTTTCCCAAGTTTTCTTCTAGGATTCTTATTGTTTGAGGTTTTACATTTAGGTCTTTGATCCATTTAGAGTTAATTTTTGTGTATGGTGTTAGGTAGGGGTCCTGTTTCAATCCTCTGCATGTGATCATCCAGTTTTCCCAGTACCATTTACTGAATAGATTCTCCTCTCCCCAGTGGTTGTTGGTGGAGACTTAAAATGAGTTCATTGAGAAATTGAGGCTTTGCTTCTGAAATCTCTATTCTTTTCAATTGGTCTATATGCCTGTTCTTGTACCAATACCAGGCTGTTTTGATTACTGTAGCCTTATAGTAAAGTTTGAAGTCTGGAAGTGTGATACCTCCTGCTTTGTTTTTTTTGCTAAGGATTGTTTTGGCTATTTGTGATTGTTTGTGTTTCCATATGAATTTCTGTTTTGTCATTTCCAGGTCTGAGAAGAATGATGCTTGTAATTTAATGGGTATTGCACCGAATCTGTAGATTGCCTTTGGCAGGATGGTCATCTTTACAATGTTGATACCTCTTAATCATGAGCATGGAATCTTTTTTCATGTGCTTGTATCTTCTTGGATTTCTTTGAGCAGTGTTTTGTAGTTCTAATTGTAAAAGTCTTTCACTTCTCTGGTTAGAAAATGCCGAGGTATCTCTTTTTTTGTGGCTATTGTGAATGGGATTGTGCTTTTTATTTGGTTCTCTGCCTGCTTGCTGTTGGTGTATGAGAATGCAACTGTATTTTGCCCATTTTTTTGTACCCCAAGACTTTGCCAAAATCCTTTATCAGTGCAAGCAGGTTTTTGACAAATTCTCTTGAAGTTTTGAGGTGTAGGATCATATCATTAGCAAAGAGGGATAACTTGACTTCCTCTTTTCCTATTTGGATACTCCTGATTTCCTTCTCTTGTCTAATTGCCCTAGCTAGGACTTCCAACTCAATGTTGAGCAAGGGAGATGAGAGTGGACAGCCTTGTCTTGTTCCAGTTTTCAAGGGAAATGTTTCCAGTTTCTGTTCAATTGGCAATATGTTAGCTATGGGTTTCTTGTAGATGGCACTTACTATTTTGAGGTCTACTCCTTCTATACCTAGGTGTTCAAGGGCTTTTATCAAGAAGGAATGGTAGATTTTATCAAAAACTTTTTCTGTATCTAATGATATAATCATGTGGTTCTTGTTTTTACATCTGTTGATATATTTAGTTACATTTATGGTCTTTTGAATGTTGAACTATCCCTGCATCCTGGGGATGAAGCCCACTTGGTCATGGTGGATGATTTTTGAGATGTGTTTTTGGATCCGATTTGCTAGAATCTTGTTGAGGTTTTTTGCATGTATGTTCATAAGGGATATTGACATGTAGTTCTCTTTTTTTGTTGAACCTTTACCAGACTTGGATATCAGTGTGATGTTAACGTCATAAAATGATTTGGGGAGAATTCCATCTTTCTCTATTGCCTGGAATACTTTCAATAGGATTGGAATAGGCTCTTCTTGCACAGTTTGTAAAATTCTGCTGGAAAGTCATGTGGTCCACGTCCAGGGCTTTTTTTGGTAGGTATTTTCCTACGGCAGAGTCAATTTCCTGCATTGTTATTGGTCTATTTAGTGTCTCATTGTCTTCTTGTTTCAACCTGGGAATATTGTGTGATGTCAGAAAGTCCTCCATTTCATTTAGGTTATCAAGTTTGTTTTTATGTCAGTGTACATAGTAATCTCTGATAATCTGTTGTATTTCTTCGGGGTCAGTTGTGATTTGATCTTTTGTATTTCTGATTGTGTTTATTTGGGCTTTTTTTCTCTCTTTGGCTTGATCATTCTGGCTAGGAGTACATCAGTCTTGTTAATTCTTTCAAAGAAACAGCTTTTTATTTTGTTGATGTTTTCTATGATATTTTTGTCTTTTGTGTCCATATTTGGGCTCTTATTTTAGTGATTTGGATTCTTCTGCTACATTTACGGTTTTGGTGGTTTTCTCTTTCTGGCTCCCTTAGGTGATTTGTTAGGCTGTCAACTTTGATCTTTCCATATTCTTGATGTGTGCTCATAGAGATATAAATTTCCCTCTTGGAACTGATTTCATTGCATCCCAGAGGTTTTGGTAAGATGTTTCTTCATTTTCATTTGTTCATAGGAGTCTTTTAATTTCTGCTTTGATTTCAGTGTTGACCCAGTAGTTATTCAGCATCCTGATGTTTAGTGTCTATCTTTGTGGGCTTTGGGTAAATTTTATTTGTGTTGGTATTTATTTTTATTCCGCTGTGGTCTGAGAAGGTGCATGGCAATATTTCAACCTTACGGAATTTGTTTATGCTTGATTTTTGGCCAAGGATTTGATCAACCTTGGAGTGGTGATGAGTAGAATGTATATTCTGTGGTTGCTGGGTGGAATAATGTGTAGGTATCTATTATGTCCATTTGGTCAGGTGTCATGTTTAGATTCTGGATCTCATTGTTTATTTTTTTGCCTCATTGATCTATTTAGGGCTGTTAGTGGTTTATTCAAGTCCCCTGCTATAATAGTGTTAGATTAAATATCTTTTTTAGTTTACTTACTAGTTGCTTTATAAATGCTGGTGTTCCTGTGTTGGGTGTTTAGGATGGACATTTCTTGTTAATGAACTGAACCTTTTATCATTACATAGGGTCCTTTTGTATCTTTTAAAATTTTTCATAGCTTAAAGGTATCTTAGTCTGATATTAAGATTGCAACTTCTGCCTTCTTTTGTAATCCGTTTGCCTGGAAACTCATTTCCCATCCTTTGACTTTTAGTCTGTATGTGTCCCTTGTGGTGAGATGAGTTTCCTGGATACAGCAAATAATTGGGTCATGGTTTCTATGCAGTTTGCCATTCTGTGTCTTTTCAGTGGTGCATTTAGTCCATTCACATTCAGGTTGGTTATTGAAATGTGCTTGTTTATCCCTGTCATGAGGTTCTTATACAGTTTTTTCTTTGTTTTCTTTTGGCTTTGGAGTTGACATGTGTTTGTTTTCTAGTTTCTTGTTGCGCTGTATTCTCTGTTGATTCTGTGCTCTGCTATTCTCTTGGGAAGTGTGTGGTCATTCTTTTTTTTTTCTTTCTTCTGTGCTTAAAATCTTTTTAAGGGTCTCCTATAGAGCTGGTCTGGAAGTTGCATAATCTCTTAGGGATTGGATCTCTGGGAAAGATTTTAATTCTCCATGACTGATAAAGATGAGTCTGACTGGGTAGGATATTCTTGGTTGAAATTGTCTTTCTTTGAGGACTTTGAATATAGAGCTCCAGTACCTTCTTGCTTGTAGTGTTTGTGCTGATAGGTCTGCTCTTATTCTGATTGGTTCTCCCTGGTAGGTAGTCTGACCTTTCTCTCTTGCTGCCTTTAGGATTTTTTCTTTTGTGTCTACTTTGTGTAGGTGAATTACTATGTGTCTAGGGGTTGGTCTTCTCATTTGATGTCTTGTGAGGGTTCTCTGTATCTCTTGTGTTTGACTGGTCACATCTCTGGTGAGATGGGGAAAGTTCTCTTGGATTACCTCCTGGAACACTTGCTCCAAGGTGGTCTCCATTTCCCTTTTTTCTTCTGGAATATCAGTCAGGCATAGGTTTGGCCGCTTGATATAATCACACATCTCTTGTAGTCTTTGTTCTTTCTTTCTGAGTTTTTTTTTTTCTATGTTTTTTCAGATTGGATTAATTCCATGTTCTGGTCTTCATGTTCTGAGATTCTTTCTTCTGCTAGATTAATTCTGCTTTCTGTAAATATCATCTTGTTATTTATCTCCCGGATGAAATTTTTTATTGCCACAATCTCTGTTTTACAAGTTCTTTCAGTGTTGCATCTTGTCTTTCTTGAGTCTTATTCACTCTTTCCATCCATTCCCTAATCCCTGTAGGGGTCCAAGGTGTGATTTTTCAGGAATTTTCTTTTTGTTACACTTGAAATTGCTTGTGGTCCTCTGTTAGTTTTTCCTCATTTGTGATAGATCTCTTTCTTTTCTCTTTAGTTCCATTATTCAGTGTCAGTGGGAGAGTCTTTCCCTTCTGATGTTTACTCAGCTCAGTATTCTTTCCTGATCCGGGCTCTGGATTTGTTCTATTTTGAAAAAGGACACTGATCTCTTTGGAGTTCTTCCTTGTTCTATTCTGGCCACATCCTTTTTCCCACAGCTGGATCAGGGTAGGGGATGTGGCGCCTGAGACTCAGCACTTGTCAGATCCCTCCAAAGTTTGTGCTTTCAGAATATTCCTTCTGGGTCATGATCAACTCCCCGAGTAGTTGATCCACCTGTCAGAGATTGGGTCTGTTGCTCCATGGTGAGCAAGTCAGAGCACTTTTTTGCCCCATTTTCAAGATGTTGGCAGGGGACCTCTTTCTTCTTTTCTGGTGGACTCTGCCTCTGGGCTCCCTCTGCAGCCTTTGCTGCCAGTGTCTGGCCAGGTGCTGAAGTGGTGAAGCAAAGCCTGGAGCTGGCATTCTCTCTTGCTACAGTGATGAGGCAGAGCCTGGAGCTAGTAGTCTCTCCCCATTGCTTCTTTGAAGGAAAACTTTTGTCTGTTTAAAAAAAAAATGGCACTTGGGTTCTGTATCCTGGGAATCACTAGGGATCAAGCAGAGAAGCTGCAGCACCAGCTGCTTCACTTGCTCATGAGCCCTCATTTAGTCAATCTCTCTGCCTTTTTCATTTCTAATTGTGTTTATTTGGACTTTCTATTTTTGTTAGTCAAACTTTCCAGTGGTCCTCCAATCTTATTTATCCTTTCAAAGAACCAGCCTTTTTTCTTGTTGATTCTTTCTTTTTAATTGGAAAATACAGTTTATTTATAAAGTATATTAGAGAGAGAAAAAAGAGAGGGGAGAAAGAAAGAAAGAAAGAAAGAAAGAAAGACAGACAGAAAGAAAGATAGATATTGATTCACCTCCCCAAGTTAGGGGAGGGGGCCAAAGCTCTGTTGATTCTTTCTATGATATTTTTGTCTTCTATATCCTACAATTATGACTTTTTTTAGTGATCTAGATTTTTGTACTGAAATCAGGATTTAGATGATCTTGCCTTTCCAGCTCCCTTAGGTGTCACATTAGGCTGTTTACTTGTGATCTTTCTATTTTATTGATGTGTGTGCAGTGCTATGGATTTTCCTCTTAACACTGATTTTATGGCATTGCAATGATTCTGATAAGATATATCTTTGTTTTTGTTTAATTTCTGTCTTGATTTCTGTGTTGGCCCAGAAGTCATTCAGCAGAATGTTGTTTAGTGTCCATGCCTTTTTGTGATTTGGAGTGGTCTTATTGGTGGAGATATTTATTTTTAAACCACTGTGATCTGAGAAGATGCATGGTATTATTTTGATGCTTTGAAATTTGTTCACATTTGATGTATGCCTGAGAATGTTATTGATTTGGAGTATGTTCCATGTGCTGATGAGTAGAATGTATACTCTGTAGTTGGTGGATGGAGGTTCTATAGATGTTTATTAAATCCATATAATCAAGCTTTGAGTTAAGATTCTGGATCTTGGTTTTTTTTTTTTGCCTTGATGATCTGTCTAGGACTGTTAATAGGGTACTTAGGTCTCCAACTATGATTGTATGAGTGTCAATGTCCTCTCTTAGTTTTCTTAGTATTAGTTTTATGAAACCTGGTGTTCCTGTATTGGGTGCATATATGTCTAAGATAGATATTTCTTGTTGGTGGATTGAGCCTTTTATCATTATGTAGTGTCCTTTTTAACTTTTGATGGTTTTATGTCTGCTTTGTCTGATATCAGGGTAGCTACCCCTGTTCTCTTCTCTTTTCTATTTGCCTGAGAGATCATTTTCATCCTTAAACTTTGAGCCTATGGATGTCCTTTGCATTGAAATGAGCTTCTCCTCCAATAGGAGGTAACAGACTGTTAGATCATGCTTCTCTATCCAGTTTGCCACTCTATTGCTCTTCAGTGGTGCATTTAGTTCATTCAGTTTCAAATTAATTATTTAACTCATCATGGGGCTCTTAGGTGCTTGCTTTACAACCTTCTTTTCTTTTGTATTTGTATATGTGTGTATTTTCATTTTTATAAATACTCTGTTAACTCTGTGTTTGCCTGTACTTTTGTGATGGATATGACTGTTCTTTTGTTTCTGTGTTCAACACCTTCTTAAGCATCTCATGAAGGGCTAGTCTGAAGGTGGTATATTCTTCTAGTGACTGGATGTCTGGGAAGTATTTTAATTCTCTGTCTCTGATGAGGTTTAGCTTGGTGGGATAGAAAATTTTTGTTTGGAATTGCTTATTTTAAAGAACATTAAAAAGTGGACTCCAGGCTGGGTGCAGTGGCTCAAGCCTGTAATTCCAGCACATTAGGAGGCTGAGGTGAGGGGATTGCCTGAGCCAATGGGTTCAAGGACAGCCTGGACAACTTGGCAAGACCTCATCTCTACAATAAATAAAAAAATTAGCTGGGCGTGGTAGTGCGAACCTGTGGTTTTGGCTACTTGGAAGACTGAGGCAGAAGGATCACCTGAGCCCAGCAGGTTGACTCTGGGG
>CAUYQG010263998.1:0-23830 GCA_963574415.1 Tarsius wallacei
GAAAACACACATGAATCAACCCAAAAATCAAAGGAAAGACAACAAATAAACAGGAACAACTCTTTAAGAACCTCATGACAGAGTTGAGCTCTCACATTGCGATAATTAACCTGAATGTATACGGATTAAATGCACCTCTGAAAAGACATAGAATGGCAAAATGGATAAAATATCATAAGGCAACAATATATTGTCTCCAAGAGACTCATCTCACCAGAAAGGACACTCACAGACTCAAAGTAAGAGGATGGGAAGCAAAATTTCAGGAGTACAGGTTGGTGGCGCAATGAAAATAGGTGAAGGACCAGTCTAATTTGAAGCTGGCATTGAACAGGTTATTTATTTATTTATTTATTTATTTATTTATTTATTTATCTGAGTTACTTTCATTGTCCTTGAAGGTTACTTTTGGTGTTCCATCATATCCTACTAACAAGAAATAATCTAAAATTCAACCTTGCTAGGACATATGTGACCAATATCTTAACTTTATTTTAAAATGTTACTTCTGCATCAATACTCTTGTTGATAGAATGTATCTTTTAGACTTATTCAGTGTTAGAAATCTCCTGAAGGAGAATGTATTGAAATGCACAAAAAAATTCTATAACATTTTTTGAACAATGCCATTGTATTAGTTTCTTAAGAATGCTTTAACAATGTAACACAAACTAGGAGGCAGAAAACAACAGAAATTTATTCTGTCACAGTTTGGAAGTCAGAAGTGCAAAATCAAGTGTCAGCAGGCCATGTTCTGTCTAGAGGAACCTTCCCTACTTCTTCCTGTTTCTGATGGTGGCTGGCAATTCGTGGCTTATGCTGCATAACTCTAATCTCTGCCTCTGTTATCATACTGTCTTCTTTTCTCTGCCTAGACCTATGTCTTCACATGCTTTTTTTTTTAAGTTACACAGACTGGAAGGCAGTGGCACAATCACAGCTCACTGAAGCCTTGACCTCCTTGGCTCAGGCAATCCTTTCGTCTCAGCCTCCCAAGTAGCTAAGATTATAGGTATGTGCCACCACCCCAGCTAATTTTTTAATTTTTTAAATTTTTAATCTTTTTAGAGATGAGGTCTTGCTATGTTGCCTAGGCTGGTCTTAAACTCCTGGTCTCAAGCAATTCTCCCACCTCAGCATCCCAAATTGCTGAGATCATAAGTGTTAGCCACTGTACCCAGCCTCACATCATCTTTTTATAAGGGTGCCAGTCTTCACATCTAGAGCCCACCCAAATCCAGGATGACAGTATCTTAACTTGATTACTTTTTCAAAGACCCTGCTTTCAAATACATTCTGTATCATGGGTAAGATAAAGGATTTAGAACTTAAACATATCTTTTGGAAGACACAATTCAACTGGCAGCCACATATACTACAGCTTACTCTATCAATCTATAAGATTCACTCTGAAATCATCATACTCCTCTTTATGAAAATTGAATATTTGTCTTAGACAGGAAAGGCCTGGAGCAACATGATTCTTTTACTACACCATGTTCTTTGCTTTGTTTCTCAGTTAATTTCTCCATGTATCACGTTACTTATCCATAAGAAAAAAATCCTTTTTCTCTTGTCTGAGTAATCCCTCTCACTCTTCTTTTCAGCTTTCCACCATGGCTCTTCTCTCCCATAATTTCAAGTTTTCTTTCTTGCTAGGACCTGAAATATGTAGTTGTTTACGCTCAGTACTCCCATTCTCTCTTAAAGTAATTGTCATCAGGTTTGTGCTCCCACAACTATAATAAATGATCATGTCTCAAGCTCACCAATGACCATTATCTTGTTATTTCCACTGGTCAATTTTCTGTATTCATTGACTATTGTTTCTTAGGAGTATACATCATAATTAATTACACACTCTTGTTTTACCTACTACCTCAATGGACACACTTTAATACCTCTTTTGTTCTCTTCTCCTCCGCCTCTTCGTCAGAGGGTTTAGACATTAGTCTTTCCTTCCCTCTCTATCTAATTCACTCAACACAATGATGTTTTTATAGATTTATGGCTTTAAATACTAATTATATGCTGATGACTCGCAAAAGTGTATAACCAACTCAGATGTCTCTCTTGAACTGAAGACTTGTTTATCCAACTGTCTACTTGATATATTTCACATGGATAGGTGTTAACTATTTCAAACACAGTTCTGTTAATCTCTCAGATTGGTCCCATTCTCCTCCCTTACCTCCCCCACCTCCAGCAAAAAACCCAAAAACAAACAAACAAAAAACACCCCAAATCATCCTGCTATCACTGCATTCATCCTAGGTCTAGTTATGACAACTTTTTACAATTGCTTAGGTCAAAGAATTGTGAGTCACCACAGACTTTTCTGTTTCTCTCACAACCCACATACTATCTGATAGGTAATCCTGTTGAATTTATATTCAAAGCCTAGCTCAGATCTGGTCCTGTCTCGCCCTTTCTAGCTATCACACTGGTTGGGCCATCAATGTCTCTCTCCTAGAGTACTTTAGTAGTTCCCTAACTGTCCTCTCTACCCTCTTACCCCTTAGTTTGCTTCCAGAATAGCATCTAGAATGATCATTTAAAACAAATATAATCATATTACCCCTCTGCACAAAATTCTTAAATTGTTCTCTACTTTACTGAGAGTAAAATCTGAAGGCCTTGCAATGGCAGACAAGGTGATACTGACCATGCCTCCCTTATCTTCTTGTTCTCCTTTCTCCTCTCATATTTCTTTTTGCTTTGCTAGGTTGGCTCTAGCTACACTAGTTTCTTTGTTGCCTTACTTCTTTATGCTGGCTACTCCTTTTGTTAAAGAAACATTTTGAAAGATGAGGTCTCCCTGTGTTGTCCATACTGGTCTCGCGCTATTGGTCTCAGGCAATCCTCCCGCCTTGGCCTTCCTAAAGTGCTGGGATTACAGGCATTAGCCACTGTGCCCCACCCTATATTAGCTATTCCTAATGTGTGTGGCCCAGGCCCAGACCTCTTTCAAGTCTTTGCTCAAAATTTACCTTCTTAAAGGGATACTCACCTTATTTAACATAAGCACCATTCCCCATTCCCAGTCCTCTTCATCCTGATCTTTTTATATTTTTTCGTATCGTCTCTCTTTTTCAAATATGCTATATTATTTGCCTATATTTATTTTATATTTATTTAATGTTATCTGGTGGAAGATTAGCTTCATGAGAAACAAATCTATGGCTGTTTAATTTACTTGTGTACCCTAAGTACCTAAGTTGATTTCTTCTAGCGCATAACAGGTGCTCACATTCATATTTTTGAATGCATGAATAAATAAATGATAAAATAGCTTAGTAGTGGTTTTATAGTGGATGCCTGGAATAATGATATTATTCATTTTACATTCACTGATGAATAAGATTACAGAGAACAAATGTCATCAAAATAATCAACATCACTATTGTTGATAGAGTTTTTCTATGTGTCTAGGAATTCTTTCAGATAATTCAATTTGATACTCTTCTATGTTAAAGGTGTCTATAAATAAGACTACTGAGGTTTTGTGAGATTAAGTGATGCAATCAGGCCTAAACAGCTTGTACAGTGATAGCGCTCAGAGTCAACACAAGTCTGTGTAGACTGAATTTCCACTTTAACTATTCTGTAATATTTCCACTTTTGTAAACACTCAGAGAGCAGGAAGGAAGTTTCTTTTTTTCCTCACATACATATGGTCTCTCATATGTAGCTGAGTGGCATTTATAAGCAGAGACAGCTGCTGCTCATTCAGCCTGAATTTGTTAGTCTAGATTTGTTACAATGACCATTGATATTGTTATTGTTTTTTTTTCTATTGTCATCTGCTTATTTTTTAAAGCAGTCTGTGACACATTGAAAGATGCTTCTAGGAAATAGCTTTGCAACTCAAGAATGGCACTTTAGAACTAAGTAATTTAATATTTCACAGAGGAATGTACTGAATGCACCAATTTCCTCAGGGCTTTGGTTGGACTCCTGGAAGTGACAATGAGTGACACTATAATAAGTCTTGAGCTTTCTTCACAATAGGTTTTTTATGTAGGTGGCCCAGAAATCATTATGCCATTCACCTTGAAGAGGATTTTCTAACTGTGGCTTATTTTTTTGGTGCCTTTTTCTTAATTACTTGTACTGTTATTAATGGAAGCTGGCTTTCTGAAATAAATACATAATTTTCTTTTCCACATATTGGAGTGTTATTACTTTCTAAAATAAGTAATCTCCTATCCTATAAATGGTTATAGTCATACTTATGAATTTGGACTCTAATTCAGTTTCATATTTCATTAACAAACTTTTTTTAGATGTGTCTACATGACTTGAAATTCATGGGTAGAAAAGAAAAACAGTGCTAATCTGATACAATGACATATAGCTAAACAATACAAAGTATGTAGAAATTTTCTACACTGAGACCAGAAGTAACAGGAAAGACTGAAGAAATAATACTGTCATCAGAATTTGTTTATTTGTTTGTTTACTTATTTATTCTTTTTTTTTTCTTTGAGTTGAAGTCTCACTCTTTGTTGCCCAGGCTGGAGTGCGGTGGCATGCTCACGGCCACCGCAGCCTCGAACTGCTGGCTTAGGCGATCCTTCCACCTCAGCCTTCCGAGTAGCTGGAACTACAGACACATGCCACCATGCCCAGTTATGTCATCTGGATTTAATTCAAATGTTTGTATTCTGAAGTCCTCAGTTTTTTAAAAAGTCACTTTTATAAAATGACATATGCAAATTATACCTTTCAAAAATAAAGAGGAAATGATAGCTCAGATAGAACACTGACCTGTTTAGAGGATATTTATTAAGGAACCAGGTTGAATAAATGCACAATTACTTTTCATAGTGGAACTATTTACCAGTGGTGACTTCTGCAGGGTGATTGAGAAATCCTTACTTCAAGTTTAATGATTCAAATCTGAATCTAAATCTATATGCCAGTGTGAAATGAAAAGTGAGAACAGAGGTTGAAGACTTAGATAAATGACATTTTTTTCTCAAGAGATATAAAAGTTCAGGATAGTTGTTAAAATATTTTGATTAATTTGAGGCTCATGTATCAAGAACTGTGACTTTTTATGAGTAAAATATTATTACTTTTTAAAATGTATAGTGAAAGTTTGCATAGTGCCCAGGAAACTTGAGTCTCTTACACATATAATGTTTGAACTCTGAAATCTGAGAACATTGCAGATATAGTTAATTTATCCCTACAGAATTGATTTTTTAAACATATTTTTTATTTTAAAATTGTGGGGTACAGTTAAGGGTTAGGTATACAAATATGCATTGTGTAAGTACCCTTGTTGATGAGGTGTGCCCCCCGTCCCCAGACAGATATCGACTACCGTTAATCCCACTTCCCTTCCCCTCCCTGCCCGCCCCATAGTATCCCGCCACTGTCAATCTTTTTCTTATAGTATTATGATAGTTGTTCAAGGTCCACTTATGAGGGAGAACATGTGATACTCAGATCTTTGTTTCTGTGAGAGATCACTCAGTATTATAAACTCCAATTCCATCCAGGTTGCTGCGAAATTCATGATTTTGTTCTTAGGATTCTATTATTTAGAATAAAGTTGTGTGGTTAGTAAAGAATCATTTGTGTTGAATACCACTATTTACCTACTTACCCATTTCTCACATTCAATGTTATAATGAGAAAGCAAACACTAAAATTACACATATTTGAAAAATAATTCCAGAATTGCAGATTCCTACATATTTGTTACTTTTCTTACCTCGGAAAATTGCCCACACACATAGACATTAATGAATTTAAGTATTTTATTATACAGGATTTTTCAATTGCATATCATGCCAATAAATATATTACTTAATTTAAAAATATTTGATTGTTATGTCTAAACTACACACACCTGCATTTTTGTAAGTTAAAAACTGAATTAGTCTTACTACTGTCATCTAGTTACTCGGCAGTAAGAAATGACTAAGGGAAACTTTCTGAAAGACTTAAATCCAGAGATCAATGTAAAAATTTTTCATGATTTTAAATAGGGATTTGTTAAAGTATACAGACAATTATTAACTGGGTGAAAAGTAGTTTTAGAAGTTGGATTGTGATCATTCTAAAGGAACGAAAGAAGGCAGGTAAGTTATCATGATCTAATAATCATCTTGATAAGTGGATCTCATACTAACAGACGAATGATGCTTCCTGGGATGCTAGTACTTATATGTGGAATGCTTTCAGCAGGATGTTCCATGTTCATTTATGGTAAAGAAACCCGTATTGTAAGGATGCTTCTTAGAAAATATCATATAAGCCATAAAACTATCTAGGAATATAAAATGACCATGTTTCATACACCAAACTCTTTCCACTGTTTGAGGTGTTCTGTAAGCTTTATAGAAAACCTCCTACATTATTTTGGAGAGAAAAGACATGCCAATGTTTACAAAAAGACACAAAGAGTCATACAAAGTATTCCTGATCTCTTCCTAATTTACCTGTGCTCTTGATTACTTATATCCTTTAAATTACTAGTAATAATTTTAAGTATGATTTATGCGAATGTGACTTTAACAACATGATGCTTTACATTAGCTAATTAATTCTCAGCATCCACTTCTACATTGAGTACTAGTTCACATTTTTTGTAACAGTACATGATTTTTTCCCCATTCTGTGGGTTGTCTTCCCACTCTCTTGATGGTTTCTTTTGCTTTGCAGAAGCTTTTCAGTTTAATGTGGTCCCACTTGTCTATCTAATTGCTTATGGCATGGACATCTGGGGTTTTGATGGGGAATTGCTTGCCTACTCTGATTCCCATAAGGGTGTTTCCTGTATTTTCTAAGATTTGTATAGTTTGAGGTTTTACATTTAGGTCTTTGATCCATTTAGAGTTGAGTTTTGTGTATGGTGATAGATAGGGGTCCTGTTTCAATCTTCTGCATGTGGTCAGCCAGTTTATCCAGCACTATTTACTGAATAGGTTCTCCTCTGCCAAGTGGTTGTTTGTGGAGTCTTTGTCAAAGATGAGTTGGTTGAGTGATTGAGGTTTTGCTTCTGGAATCTTTATCCTGTTCCATTGATCTGTATGCCTATTCTTATACCAATATGAGGTTGTTTTTATTATTGTAACCTTATAGTAAAGTTTGAAGTCTGGACGTGTGATACCTCCTGCTTTGTTTCTTTTGCTAAGGATTGTTTGGCTATTTGTGACCTTTTATGTTTCCATATGAATTTCTGTATTGTTGCTTCCAGGTCTGAGAATGATGTTAGTAGTTTACTGGGTATTGCACCGAATCTGTAAGATTGCCTGTGGTAGAACATCTTAACAATGTTAATTCTTCCTATCCACGAGCATGAAATATTTCCCATTTGTTTGTGTCTTCTTAGTTTCTTTGAGCAGACTTTTTTTTATTTTCATTGTTATTGTCATTTTCATTGTTAAGGTCTTTGACTTCTCTGGTTAGGAAGATGCCAAGGTGTTTCTTTCCTTCTTTTTTTGTGGCTATTATGAATGAGATTGTGCTTTTTATTTGGTTTTCTGCCTGTTGTTGGTGTACAAGAATTCAATTGTCTTTTGCAAATTTATTTTGTACCCTGAGACTTCTCCAATGTCCCTTACCAGTGCAAGAAGGTTTTGGACAGATTCTCTTGAACTTTCAAGGTATAGGATAATATCATCATCAGAGAGGGATAACATAACTTCCTCTTTTCCTATTTGGTTACCTCTGATTTCCTTCTCTTGCCTAATTGCTCTAGCTAGGACTTCCAACACACTGTTGAACAGGAGGGGTGAGAGTGGACAGCCTTGTCCTGTTTCAGTTTTCAGGGGAAATGCTTCCAGTTACCATTCACTTGGCAATATGCTGGCTGTGGGTTTATCAAAGAGAGTGCTTACTATTTTGAGGTACTCCTCCTATGCCAAGGTGTACAAGGATTTTAATCAAGAAGGGATGCTGGATTTCATCAAAAGTTTTTTCTGCATCTGATGATATAATAATATACACCTGTCAATGTATTTAATTATATTTATGGTCTTTCGGATGTTGAACCAGCCTTGCATCATGGGAATGAAGCCTACTTGGTCATGGTGAATGATTTTTGAGATGTGTTGTTGGATCCAGTTTGCTGGAATCTTGTTGAAAATGTTTGCACTTTTGTTCATCGGGGATATTGGTCCATAGTTCTCTTTTTTTGTTGAATTTTTACCTGTTTGGGTATCCTATATATCTGACAAAGTCCTCATATCCAGTATCTACAAGGAACTCAAACAAACGAAAAGGAAAAAGCAAACACCCCCATTTAAAAGACACTTCTCAAAAGAAAGCACGCAGGCAGTCAAAAGACACATGAAAAAATGCTCAGCCTCACTAACCACTAGAGAAATGCAAATCCAAACCATATTGAGAAACCACCTAACTCCAGTAAGAATGGTTATCATTAATAAAAAAAGAAAAAAGCTGGCAAGGATGCAGAGCAAAGGTCATGCTTCTATGCTGCTGGTGGGAATGAAACTAGTTCAGCCTCTATGGAAAACAGTGTGGTGATTTCTTTTCTTTTCTTTTTGAGTCAGAGTCTCACTCTGTTGCCTGGGCTGGAGTGCAGTGGCATGCTCATGGCCACCACAGCCTCGGCCTGCTGGGCTCGGGCGATTCTTCCGCCTCAGCCTTCCAAGTAGTTGGAACTACAGTCACGTACTACTACACCTGGTTTGGTGATTTCTAAAAGAACTAGAAATTGACTTTCTGTTTGACCCAGCAATCCCTAACTGGTAATATACCTGGAGGAACTCAAATCATTCTACCAAAATGCACGTGCATGTTTATTGCAGTATTATTCACAATAGCAAAAACATGGAATCAACTGTGCTGTCCATTAAATCTGGACCAGACAAAAATTGTGGTACATATACATGATGGAATATTACACAGTCATAAAAAAGGACACACATAGGAACTCTGCAGCAAATTGGATGTATTTAGAGTCTCTCATACTTAGTTATCTATCACAGAAACTAAGAACTCAATACCACATGTCCTCACTCATAAGTGGACCCTGAACATTTGCCATAATACTATAAGAAAATTATTGGCAGCAGCAGAACACTGCCAGGGGAGGGAGGAGGAGCATCTATCAATAAGAGTACCTGATCTCAAGCCAGGTGAATTGGGGACCAAAGGGGGAGCCAAACTTCATCTGTACAAGTGACCACTTGCATACCTAGCCCTGAATTGTACCCCACATCGTTCAATGTAAATAAATACATAAATAAATAAATGAAAAAAATAGAACACGATATTTTTAAATGCCACATTAAACTTATTCCAATAAAGAAACATCTAATACAAGCACTTAATAGACCTAGTGCAATTTGTTTTTAACTATGTATTTAGGTAGCCAATGAATTGTAATTAATAATAAAACTTTCTCTAGCAGAAATTAGGTAGTCTTAGAAGAGTTTCACCTCCTACACAAAATTAGCATATCATTTTTTTGATCATTTAATAATTAATAATTTAATGGTAATTTAAATAAGATAAAAGTCTTAGAAACTTGTTTATCTTAATAAAAGCTGTAGCTTATTCTTCATATATATTAATTGCTTTACAGATCTGCATATTTCATCTTAAAGCATCTGAAAAGAATTGAATCTCAAAAATTTCAGTTTCTCATTTATTAAACATTTTGGTGCATTTTCTTACAGATTTCTGTTAGTTTATTGGGGCCAAGGTTAACTAGAAGGTTATGAACAAGTTTCAAAGACTTTTACCTAATTCCTGCTAAAAACTTTTATTATTAATTATGATGCATCGGCTACTTGACTATATAGAAAAAGCAAAGTGCATTAGGTCTATTAAAGACATGTATTAGATGATTATTTATTGGAATTATTATAAGTTTAACATGGCAGTTAAAAATATTATGTATTATTATTTTATTATTTTATTTATTTATTTAAATGTGAAAGACATGGGGTACAATTTGGACCTATAACCATAAACTAATTCCTTTGTCAAGGTAAGACATGATGTTGGGAAAAAATACTTTCTTTACAACTGTTGGATAACTCTTCAAGTAGCCATTATCATAACTTCTTTGATGGTTACTACTTCTTTGATGACTACTGTACAATAACATATTGTTATTTTACTAAATAAGATACAGACTACTTCCTAGCTGATATAATAGAAATACCTTAATGAGATATATAATTTATTTTACCAAACTGGGTTTACTGTATTACAGTTGGTAGAAAGATTTCTGTAAAACTGCCTCATATGAGAATTTTTTAAATGATTGAAATCTTAGATTTGTGTTTTATATAAATGGAAGGGAGATAACGAACTAGAAAAAAAATACACATAAATTAACTTTATTTAGAAATCCTGGGAGAAAAAATAAAAAAATATTTTGTGTACTGTAAGGAATCCGCACGCTGAGTATGGTTTAAATGCTTTTGTGTCCCCTCTAAAATTCATACTTCAACTTCATCCCCAATGTCAGGATTAAGAGGTAAAGTCTTTAGGAGGTGATTAGTCGATGAGGGCTCTGAGTGGGATTAACAACATTATAAAAGGACTAGAGGAAACCAGTTAACTAGATTTTGTTCTTCATTCTCTTCTGCATTTCTCTTCTTTAGAGGATATAACATTCAATAAACTACCTTGGAAGCAGAGAATAGACCCTCACAGACATCATACTTACCAGTGTTTTGATCTTGAATTTTCCACCCTTCATAACTGTAAACAATAAATTTATGCTGTTAATAAATTACTTAGTTTCAAGTATTTAATAATCCATGATCAAACTAATACAACCTGGCACTAAGCAAATCTAGACAAATACAGTTAAGTTCCCTACATATGAACCTTCAAGTTGCAAACTTCCAAAGATGTGAATGTGTGTTCACATTTCTAATCATATAAATTAGTTCATGTGTTTGGTGTGCATTGTCACATGCATACATCCTTAGTAGTGGTTGTGCTTTTGTCTACTTTACTGTACAGTACTATATTACTATATAGAGTACAGTAGAACATTATCTTTCTTTCAAGCCCAGAATGTCTAGAAGCAAGAGTAAAAGCAGTAGTGATGTAGCTGGTACTGCTAAGAAATGCTAAGCAATGACAAAGTACTGTGCTTGTCAACATACTGTACTGCAAGATTAAAAATGTTTATTTTAATTTTTTTTGTTTCTTATGTATTATTTGTGTGAAAAGTATTATAAACCTATTACAGTACAGTGCTATATAGCCAATTGTGTTAGTTCAGTACCTAGTCTAACTTTGTTGGACTTACAAACAGATTGGACCTAGAAATGTGCTCTTGGAATGGAACTCATTTCTATAGAGGGGACTCACTGTATTCATTGCTTCATTAAATAACAGCATGAATAGTTTTAGCTTATAAAAGTGAAAATACAATTATTAATTGCTACAAAAATAAAAAAAATATGCAAGAAGTTTAACAATAATAAGTATTCTGGGCCCTATAAGGAGAAAAGAACAAATTTTCTCAGGGATGTAAATTAACACTCGTTAGAGAAATATAAGCTCCTGGATAGAAATTGTGAATATAAAATTTTCAAATCTTCTTGAATTAATTTATAAATTGAATAAACTTCCAAACATAAGTCCTATGAGATTTTGTGGTGACTTGAGAAAGTAATGTTAAAGTTAAACTAAAAATAAATGTATTTTAGATATATTGAGAAACATTTATGCTACTAAATATCAATATTTAGAAAAATATAATAACTTAAAGAGTATAATAAAGACTAAGGGTTGACCAAAAATTAATGGAATGAAATATCTCAGACATAAACACAGACACACACGCACGTGCACACCCACACACATTCCCCCAGACACATCTACACATAAATTTTCTTTGAGTATATGATGGAGGTGGCTATTGAATCAGTGAGAAAAGAGGGATTAGTTGGTATTTATACTTGTATTTGTGATAAATATTTGAAAACAAATCACATTTGATCCATATCTCACTCCACATGCAGATGTAAACTGCAGAAGCACTAAAATTTAAATACAAAATTTGGAGACACAGAAGTTCTAGTATGAAGTGTTGATGACTCTTTCAACATCTTAGAGCCTGAGAGAACTTTCTTTTTCTTTTTTTTTTTTTTTTGAGTTGGAGTCTCACTCTGTTGCCCAGACTGGAGTGCAGTGGCCGCTCCGGACCATCGCAGCCTCGACCTGCTGGGCTCCAGCGAGTCTTCCGCCTCAGCCTTCCAAGTAGCTGGAACTACAGGCGCACGCTACCGTGCCCAGCTAATTTTTGATTTATTGTAGAGATGAGGTCTCGCCGAGTTGCCCAGGCGGGTCTCGAACCCGCGGGCTCAGGCAATTCACTCACCTCAGCCTCCCAAAGGCGCGGGATTACAGGCTGAGCCACCTAGCCCGGCTGAGAGAACTTTCTAAGCATAAAATAATTGCAGCAAAAGAGGTAGGTTTGACTTAGAACCAAAATATTAATTTTATTAATATACATAATAAATAAGATAGAAAGTCAGGAAAAAATATCTTCCCAAACAAGTCAAGCCAATTGTAAATAAAATATGATTATAGTTTAATAAGAAAAGCAAAACAACCTAAATAGAAAAACAGCAAAACATAAAAAAGATTAATAGCAAGAAAAATGCTAATTTCTCTTTACGAAAAACAATGACAAGTATGTGCAAACTTTTAAACATAAACTTTTTTGTATTTTCCTTAAATTTATATAACAAAAAGAATAAAAACTATTAGTGTAGAGAATGAATTACAATATAAAATATAAAATGAATGTTAATTTAGAATTTTTCCAGATTGACTCAGTAAAATATATTGCTTTCTTACTGTAATATAAGATATTCACATTATTTTTCTATTTAAAGCTAATGAAACAGATAAAATGCAATTGACATGCTTTTTCAGACAGTAGTATGATTCACTTTAGGAAAAAAACAGTAAGCTATAAAAAACTAAATATTTGCAAAATGGCACTAGAAAGAAATTTTGCAGAAATTTGTATCTCAATTAGCATAAACTTAATTCATCTTTAATTGATTTGATTAAAGCAGTATACCTGAATCATGTTTGAGTACTTATTTATTATGATAGAAAATTTTGAATGTACATAAAATTGATAGTGTTAATTAGTTATAAATACATTATAGAGACAAGTATTAATTTAGAATCTGGATTCTCTTTGGGACATCATATTAATATTCTTAACTATTTTGCAGGTGAGAACAACTGTATGGGCGTATATAAAAAGTAAAAGTACTAGGCTCAGTGGCTTAGCCTGTAATCCCAGCACTTTGGGAGGTCGAGGCGAGTGAATTGCCTGAGCCCACAGGTTTGATACCAGCCTGGCAACTTGGCGAGACCTCATCTCTACAACAAATCAAAAATGGTCAGGTGTGGTAGGCATGCCTGTAGTTCTGGCTACTTGAAAGACTGAGGTGGAATGATCGCCGCAGCCCAGCAGGCCGATGTTGGGGTGGCCGTGAGCCTGCCACTGCACTCCAGCCTGGGCGAAGAGGTGAGACTCTAACTTAAAAGGAAAAAAAAAGGAGAAGTATATTTTACACATCTCTGTACTGTATGCAACATATACGACTCTATGTACCTTTCAAAATATAAATAAGTCATAAATACATCTATTCTCTGTCTGGTTAAATATTAATTAGATGCCAAGCCAGTTTCATAATAATTCTTCACTCTTATTTTATGCTTAGTATTAGTGATCTTCATAATGAGTAACACTCTAACTGTGGTTTTTGGGGGATGATTTCTCCAATTTACAGGTGGAAATATTAATAGAAGTTATGTTATTAGTTCTAAGTCACAAGACTCCTGAGTGATAGAGCTAAAACTCAGTTCCTTATTTTTAGTCTGGTGTTTTGAGTCTGTCCTAGTCCATCTAGACGCCTATTACAAAATACCATAAACTGCGTAATTTATTAACAAAAGGAATTTACTTCCTAACTGTTCTTGGAACTGGGAAGTGCCAGATCAAGGCACAGCAATTTTGGCATCTGGTGAGAGTCAGATACAGAATATTAACTATAATTCTCACAAGTGGTGAGGAAGAAAAATATAGGCTATTATAAGAACAAGTAATAAAAGAACTAGGCTAATTTTATGAGAATAGGATTTGGGGATAGGGATATTGAGTGAGAGATAGGAAGAATATTCTAGACTAAGGAAACATGTATGGAACTCCTAGGGTGGTATGAAGAGCAATTATTTCAAGAAGCCGAGAGATCAGCATGGCGTGGAGTAATGAACGAAAGGAAATTTATTACAAAATAATGCAAGAGTTGTAGTCAAGGGCAATGTCACTTTGCTAAATTTACCTTTGGACATGGGCAGCAAAAAAAAAAAAAAAAAAGATTTGAATAAAATAAAACTACTTGTTCAAGAAAAGGTTACACTGAATTTATTTCATGACCTGGCAGGGCAAAACGTTGACAGTGATCACAAAAGGATTCTAAATGCCCACAAAGTTTTTCAGGGGTCATGTGTTGTAAGTCAGACAGTGATAATAGGTCACTTAAGAAACAAGAGGTTTGCCACAATTACAGATAAGAGAAGAATGTCTCATTCTTGCTCTTATTGCAAATGACCTTGAACTTTGATAGTGGTCCAAGACTTTGAATAGTCTCATAAATTAGTTCCAATCTCAAATTACCTGGAAGTTGTCAAAATCTATACCTGCTTTATATGCCTGGTGTTTATTTCAAATAGTAATCCTGCCTTCCAACATTCTTCGTGATAGGTTATGAATTCCTTTTACCCACACCCTAATCTAAGTTTACCAAAAAAAAAAAAGCAATCTTGTAGCAGTGCTTAACTTGAAGTGTTCTGTTCAATAACTCTGAATTACTTGCTGTACATTGGCCATGCACTAGAATTTCACCTTGTCATATAGATGTTTTCTCTTGGACATCTAATTCCCCAGGTACTCATCATGGACTACAAGGGTGAAACATTTATTATCTGAAAGGAGAATGGCAGTGAGAAGTGTTTGTCAGCTCTTGTAAAGCTGTGAGAAATGACGGTTGCTATTTCCCCCACTTGACTCTGTGTCACATGAGGAAGGTGAAGTGACAAACCTTAAAGAGATGTTATCATGTAGCTTTTGTCTTCACTTCATTCCTTAGCTCCCTTGGGTTTTCCGCTGATAACACATAAGAACAGTCGCTTCCAAGTCACTTAATATTTTAAAGGAAATTAATATTTTAGTTACTGATGGATCAAACTACTAAATTGAATCTTGGCTTGCAGACTGATGGATTGAATTCAGTCCAGAAGAACAGTAACTGGAGTTATTGCTCTCTTGAATTAAAAAAAATTAAAAAAAGAATAGGCAAAAGCTTCTACGTAAATTGAATCCCTGGTTATGATCTCACCATCAGAAAAGAGTCTAGTTATCATTTTACTGGCATTTTCTGACAATAGTTTTACTTTTTAAAGAGATAATTTACAACCATTCCTTTTTATGATAGCGTGTTTACTTAGAAGGGGAATCTATTTCTTTCTACAGTTATTTTTCTGTATAATCAGAGTCATATGTGCAATAGTATTAATGCTATGCTCAAGACAAATGTTGTTTGTAGAAGCACTTTCTTTTATCTTAGTTACCTCTTTTCTTCCTCCAATTTCAGTCTATAAAAGAGTACAGTAAAGTTAAAGTAAACAACAACATCAATAATAATAACTATGTTTTTTTAAGAACTGGATGAGTTCCCTGGGCATATTCCCATATATTTCTCCAATAACCACAATTAAATTGTTTTCAAAAAAGGAGTCAGTTCCAATGGCTTTATTTGATCAATAATTTGTTCCTTTAATGATTGTGTTTTACTGTGTTTCCATGTTGCTCTTTTTCAAAATTTTCTTCTCCCATTGTTCCTTGTTCACTTCATTCTTCCTGTTGACCACTGTTTTAGTCTATTTAGTTTTTGGTGATTTTTCTTTCAATCAGATGAGATTGAGTGCATTCACAATGGTATGGCTCTAGACAGATAATTTTTTAAAATTTTTAAAAACTACTCCTAATAACAGCGACTCTAGAAAAATCTCTATTAGTTTTGATTTTTTTCTTATAGTCTATTTTATCTCCAACTGCTTTATGTATAGGGTGTACATATATGTCAATTTGTCTGGAATAAGTGCTGCTTATGCCTATTACACTTACACACATTCTAGTTTGGAAAAGTAGGAAGGTCACCAAATATATGAAATATCTAGACTTTCAGATTTGGCTGTGGAGTCTAGAGTCAGTATTATCAACCAAGGAAATGTAGCAAACAGTCCACTGTCACCACAGCTGTGTAAACACACTGTTTCTGACTTGCTGAAGCTGGGAATCAGACGCTCTTGCTAGAATCTCTTCTGTTGCAGCCACTAAAAGCTGAGTGTCTTGCTAAGCACCCTTTCCAGAATGGCTTCTCTGCCACACCTGTTTCATCCTTCTTTCAACTCAAATCTCACACGATTTCTTCTAATTAATAGAGAACAGAGACAAGTAAGGCTAGGCAAATGAATTTTTAACTTCTACTCTCAAAAGAGACGTGAAGATATAAATAGAATTTCCAAAACCATGTGAAAGGCGTTGAAGAACTGGGGGGTTAACAAAAACAACAGTTTACCATAACATAACACCAATAAGGGTGCCCACACTTTACCTGTATGATGACTACTTCTGTACCTAACCCTGAATTGTACCCCACAACTTTAAAATAAAGGAAAAAAAGAAAAAAGAATAAAAGAATAAAAATAATTACTCTGGATTCATATTGGTTTTTATATGTAGGGAGGAAGGAAAAAACTGGGAAATGAAAAAAACAAAGATTTTGAGTACCCACAAAGCCCTGCTTTTTAATAAAGAATCCAGATATAGTTTGAAGATGCAGACTTGAATTTTATTTTATTTTTTATTTTAAAGATGTGGGATACAATTTAGGATTAGTTATATAAGTGATCATTCTACAGGTAAAGTTTTAGCCTCTCTTTGCTCGCCACTTCGCCTGGATGAGATCAGGTACCCTTATTGATGCCATGTGTCCACTACTCCCCTGGCAGTTTTCCATTGCCAATCCCTTTCTTATAGTATTATGATAAATGTTCAGGTCTGCTTATGAGTGAGAACATGTGGTACTGAGTTCTTTGTTTCTGTGGTAGATCACTGAGTATTATAGACTTAAAATACATTCAAATTGCTCTGAAGTCCATAAATTTGTCCTTCTTTGTGACTGTATGTACCACATTTTTTTATTCACTCCAGTTTTGATGGGCAGCATGGTTGGTTCCATGTTTTTGCTGTTGTGAATAATGATGCAATGAACATATGTGTGCAGGTATCTTTTTTAAAGAATGATTTAAGTTCCTATGGGTATATTCCCAGAAGGGAGATTGCTGGGTCATATCAAAGGTCCATTTTTAGATCTTTTAGAAAGCACTCCATTGTTTTCCTCAGATGTTGTACTAGTTTGCACTTCCACCAACAGTGTAGAAGCATTTCCTTTTCCCTGCTTCCTCTCCAACATCTGTCATTTTTTGATTTATTAATGATGGCCATACTGACTGGAGTTAAGTGGTATTTCAGGGTGGTTTTAATTAGCATTTATTTGATGATTAATGAGGCTGAACATTTTTTCAAGTATTTCTTGGCTGCTTGCATGTCTTCTTTTGAGAAGTGTCTATTCATATCTTTTGCTCACTTTTTTTTGTTTTTTGAGTTGGAGTCTCACTCTGTCACCCAGACTGAAGTGCAGTGGCCGCTCTCGGCCACCACAGCCTCGACCTGCTGGGCTCTGGTGATCCTTCCGCCCCAGTCATCCAAGTAGCTGGAACTACAGGCGGGCGCTACCACGCCCCGCTAATTTTTTGATTTATTGTAGAGATGAGGTCTCACCAAGTTGCCCAGGGGGATCTCGAACCCACGGGCTCAGGTAGTCCACTCGCCTCAGCCTCCCAAAGCGCAGGATTACAGGCTAAGCCACCAAGCCAGGCTTGCTCACTTTTTAATAGGACTTTTTTTTCTTTTTGACACATTTGAGTTCCTTATAGATCCTGGATGTAAGATCTTTGTCAGATGTACAGTTGGCAATTATTTTTCCCATTCTGCGGGCTGTCTCCCCAATCTCTTGATGGTTTCTTTTGCTTTGTGGAAGCTTTACAGTTTGATGAGGTCCCATATGTCTATCTTATCTCTTATGGCATGGATATATGGGGTTTTAATCAGGATTGGTTGCCTGTTCCAATTTCTGTAAGGGTGTCTGCTGCAGTTTCTAAGATTCTTATAGTTTCAGGTGTTATGTTTAGGCCTTTGATCCATTTAGAATTGATTTTATGGTGATAGAAGGGAGTCCTGTTTCAATCTTCTGCTTGTGGTCAGCCAGTTTTCCCATCACCATTTACAGAATAAGTTCTCCTATCCTCAGCGGCTGTCAGTGGAGGCTTTGTTGAAGATAATTTGGTTGAGAAATTGAGGTTTTGCTGATGGAATCTCTATTTTGTTCCATTGGTCTATATTCCTATTCATTTACCAATGCCAGGATGTTTTGATCATTGCAACCTTATAGTGAAGTTTAAAGTCTGGAAGTGTGATACTCCCACTTTGTTTCTTTTGTTAAGGATTGCATTGGCTACTCATGGTCATTTATGTTTCCATATGAATTTCTGTATTGTTGTTTCTGAGAAGAATGATACTGAAAATTAAGTGGGTATTGCATTGAATCTGTAGATTGCTGTGGGTATTGCATTGAATCTGTAGGATGCACGTTTTAAAAATGTTGATTCTTCCAACCCATGAGCATGGAATATTATTTCATTTGTCTATGTCTTCTTGATTTCTTTGAGCAATGTTTTGTAGTTTTTATTGTAAAGGTCTTTCACTTCTCTGGTTAAGGAAGATGCTGAGATTTGTGTGTGTGTGTGACTATTGTGAATGGGACTGTGCTTCTTATTTGGTTCTCTTCCAGTTAGTATAAGAATGAGACTGTCTTTCGCATGTTTATTTTGTACCTGGGACTTTGCCGTAGTCCTATATCAGTGCAAGGAGGTTTTTTGACAGGCTCTCTTGGATTTTCAAGTTAGCAGCCTAACAAATCACCTAAGGGAATTGGAAAGGCAAGACCATCAAAACCCTAACTTTAGCAGAAGAATCCAGATCACCAAAGTAAAAGCCCACGTATAGGACATAGAAGACAAAAATATCATTAAAAAAATTCATGAAACAAAAAGCTGGTTCTTTGGAAGGGTAAACAAGATTGATGGCTCCCTAGCCAGAATGACAAAGAAAAAGAGAAAAAGCCCAAATAAGCACAATCAGAAATGCAAAGGATCAAGTCACAACTGACTATAAAGAAATACAAAAGATTACCAGAGATTGTTATGTGTATCTGTATGGAAACAAATTTGAAAACCTAAATGAAATGGAGGATTTTCTGACATCACACAACTCAGGATTAAAACAAGAAGAAATTGAGACACTAGATAGATCAGTAATAAACCAGGAAATTAACTCTGTCATAAGAAAACCACTGACAAATAAATAAATAAATAAAAGCCCTGGACCAGATGGCTTTCCAGTGAAATTCTACAAAATATACAAGGAGGAGCTGATATAAATTCTATTGAGATTATTCTAGAAAATCAAGAAAGACAGAATACTCCCCAAATCATTTTATGAAGATAACATCACACTGATACCCAAACCGGATAAAGATCTAACAAAGAAAGAGAACTACAGGTCAATATCCCTGATGAACACAGATGCAAAAATTCTCAACATGACTCTAGCAAATCAAATACAACACATCTCAAAAATCATTCACCATGACCTAGTTGGCTTCATCCCTGGGATGCAGGGTTGGTTCAACATCTGCAAGAACATAAATGTAATTAAATACATTGACTGATGTAAAAACAAGAAACACATGATTATATCATCAGATGCAGAAAAAACTTCCAATAGAATCCAGCATCCCTTTCTGATAAAAACCCTTAAATAGCAAGGCATAGAGAGATATCTCAAAATAGTAAGAGCCATTTACCACAAACCCACAGTCAACATATTGCTAAATGGACAGAAATAGTCAGCATTTGCCCTGAAAACTGAAACAAGATAAGGCTGCCCACTCTCACCCCTTCTGTTTAACATAATGTGGAAAGTGCTAGCTAGAGTAATGAGACAAGAGAAGGAAATCAGGGGTATTCAAAAAAGAAGAAGTTAAATTTTATTTTTAAAGACTTCTATTCTATTGTTACAAAATTTCAGAGGAAGCAACAAACTATTTAATGAAGTTCCTTCAAGTAATTTATTGTGTCATTCACATAAGGATTTCTGAAACTGCCCTTTCAAATTGTTAGGGTCCATGAAATAAGGAGCCCTTTGGGATTGGTACTCTGAAGATTTTAAGGTAGACTTTTTAACGCTTGTTGACAAATTCCCTCGGCTTTTCCAATTTTTACCTAGTTGGATGGTCAGTGACATTTATTTCTTTTGGAATTGTTGATTTGAAACTTGAAGATAATAAGCTAAATATTAATAATCATGGATAATTATCATGTGGTAGACACTGCTAGATGTCTACTTGAAATCTATTTGATTTTTTTTCAATGAACAGAAACTAATTGTTTGGGATTACTGGTCATGTGACACAGTCTCAACTTATGGGACACAAGTAGGAAGGGTTCTTACCTTCAGGTCCTCCAGGTAATAAAGCAAGGCAGCTCTGTCTTCTTTCCCAGTTGAATAATTTCCCCACTATGGGATGGAAGTTAAAAAGAAGCTGACAGGTAAGTGAAAAAGTGAATGAACAAACATAAACTCAATAGAGTCAAATAGAGCTCTGTACTATCAGTATAGAAAAAACAAAAAACAAAAAACAAACTAGTGTGAAATGAGTTACATTTAGGAATTATAAGGGTGTGCCTGTGCTGTTTTTAATTAATTAAGTCTTACTTTTCTTCCTTTAGCCTTAGTCTATAAGAGACAGTAATGCTAGAGTGAACAACAAGAACAACAACTTCATTAATAATAACCAATGTTTTTAGGGTTATTGAATCAATTTCCCGGTCATGTTCCCATATATTTCTCCAATAACTACAATTAAATTGTTTTTTAAAAAAGGAGTCAGTTCCAAATGCGTCATTTTATCAATAATTTGTCCCTTTTATAGTTGTATTTTACTGTTTCCATGTTGTTCTTTTTTGAGATTTTCTTTATTTCAAAGCCTTGCACACTTCTTTGTTTCTGTTGACCATTGTTTTTAATCTTTTTAGCTATTTGTGATTTTTATTTGAGAAAATTTTAAGGTACTCCTATTATTTCTTATGGTTATAACAGTGACTCAAGCTATTAGTTAATGTACTTTTCTCAATTAAGAGCATGAAGCCCACATTTCAAACATTTTTTCAAATAATGGTGGATACTGAAAAATGAAGCTAACACTAAACGATTTATTTTTGCATCTCTTTTACAGCAAATATTGGCAACAACCATTCAAGATCTGTAAACAGTAATGGCTTGGAAAATTTGCCAGCAGTTCTCAATATCAATTGTAGTTTTAATCTGGCTTAAACCATGAATTATTTTTCAGGTTTCAGCAGCCTCTAAATTATTGCTCCATTAAGGTTGTAAAGTTAATCCCGCAGACATCCTTTACAACCAATAAATATGCTATCCTGTGCATCATTTAGGACATTGCCAGAAGCATTTTGTATTGATACAGTAGCAGAGAAATATATTACATCAATATAAAGCAATATCTTCCTAACATCTTTGGAATATGTTTAAAAACAAAGAGAGCATATTTTCTGTCGCTGGAATGCACTGTCTCATAGTGCAGTATAAATCATTTTTTCTTCAAACACAGTCATTTTTTTCTTCAAACATAGCCAATATTACTACTGAATAAAAATCGCTCTTCTCTTAACTAAATTTGAATAACTTCCGTGCCATGGCATATACTTTGCTACTGTTTTATTTTTACATGCTGCTGTTGAACTGCATCAGAATTTTATTTGCTTTCTTAAAAAATATATTTTGATGGCAGCAACTTCATCAAAATCTAGATGAACTATGAAAATTTAATATCTGAGTACTCTTTCTCTATATTAAAGTTTCATTTATGTTTATAATATGCTATTAAATTTACATACAGTTCTTTACAGTAGTGTTTTTATTGCTTTTTAAGAATTATAAAACATAAAATAGTGACTACAGATAACATGTATATTATGACTACAATATTTCATTATTTTTGAATCTGAATATAGAATCAAGACGTTGAAGATATATAAAAATATAAAGTTCATTTTCTATTATTATACTTTTTGAAACAAATTCCTTACATATTTATTGGCTAAGCTTGTTAATTTAGTTCAAATTATTTCCACTTTTTTTTAACTTTTAAAGTTTTTGTTTTAAAGATGAGGGTATAATTTAGGGTTAGCTATACAAATGCTCATTATACAGGTACCCTTGTTGATAAGGTGTGCCTGCTCCTCCCCTGGCAGTTTCCTTCAACTGCCAATCCCATCCTTACTCCCCTGGCAGTTTCCCACTACTGCCAATCCCTTTCTTATAGTATTGCAATAATTGCTCAAGGTCTGCTTATGAGTGAGAACATATGGTACTCTGTTCTTTGTTTCTCTGCTAGATCACTGAGTGTGATAGACTCTAAATCCATCCAAGTTGCTGCGAAGTCCATATGTTTGTCCTTTTTTATGGCTACATAATTTTTCATTGTGTATATGTACCACATTTTTTTATCCAGTCCAACTTTGATGGGCAGCATGGTTGGTTCCATGTTTTTGCTATTGTGAAAAGAGCTGCAACAAACATGCATGTGCAGGTATCTTTTCGTTAAAATGATTTGAGTTCCTCTGGGTACATTCCCAATAGGGGGATTGCTGGGTCATGTGGAAGGTTAATTTCTAGTTCCTTCAGAAATCACCACACTGACTTCCAAAGAGATTGCACTAGTTTGCATTCCCACCAGCAGTGTAGAAGTGTTCCTTTTTCTCGACATCCTTGCCAGCATCTGTTGTTGTCTGTTTTCTTAATTGATGTATCGACTTCTGAGAGAAATGTGCCCAAAACTACTCTGATGATAAACGTGACAATTTATCCTTGTAGTTCCATTAGTACTTTATACATTTTGCTGTTTTATTATTAGATCCATATAATTTTTACAATGTTTAATTTTTCTGATGTATTAAACTCTTTAATCAATGTTAAGATTTTCTTCTTTAATTCTAACTTACTGGCTGATACTAATATAGTTTTACGTGCTTCTTTTGTAGTCTTTTGCCTAAAGCACTGTTTCAAATTATTTTATTTGAACGTTACTGTGAGTATACTTTTTCTGAGATTTTCTTGTTAGCAGTATTGAGCTTTATTAAAGCATATTCAAGAGGAAATACAAAATCTGAATACATTACATATATTTATATATCTAAAACAAAATTTATATTTTTGAAATTATTAACAAAACTTTCTCACAGAGGAAACTTCAGACCATGGTGGTTTCAGTGACAAATTCTATCAAAAGTTTAAGGAATAAGTAATACCAATCTTACAACAGTCTTTCACAAAATTTAGAGGTGAACTTTTTCCAATTTATTTTATTATTATTATTTTTTTTAGTTGGAGTCTCACTCTGTGGCCCAGACTGGAGTGCAGTGGCCGCTCCCGGCCACCGCAGCCTCGACCTGCTGGGCTCCGGCGATCCTTCTGCCTCAGCCTTCCAAGTAGCCGGAATTACAGGCACGCGCTACCACGCCCGGCTGATTTTTTGATTTATTGTAGAGATGAGTTCTCACCAAGTTGCCAAGGCAGGCCTCGAACCTG
>CAUYQG010264001.1:0-18016 GCA_963574415.1 Tarsius wallacei
CATCAAAAATGAACTGAATATATATACGATGGAATATTATGCAGTTGTAAGAAGGGAGAAAATTATAAATTTTGCAGCAACGTGGATGGATTTAGAGTCTATCATACTCAGTAATCTGTCACAGAAACAAAGAACTGAGTACCACATGTTCTCACTCATAAGTGGACCCCCAAAATTTATCATAATACTATATGAAAGGGATTGGAAGTAGTAGGTCACTGCCAGGGGAGGGAAGGAGGGGAAACATAATGCAAATAAGGATACCTGATCCTAAACCAGGTGATATAAGGACCGAAGGGAGGTCCAAATTTCACCTGCGTGATGACCACTTATGTACCTAACCCTGGGTTGCACTGCACATTTTTAATATTAAAAAAAAAAATTTTTTTTTTAAAGAATCATTGATGGTCACTCTTTCATCCTTGGTAGTAGTAATTTTTATATTTTCTAATTTTTTCCTGATTAGTATGACTAGAGATACATCACTTCTATTAATCCTCATCACATAATTAACTTTTTGTCATTGATTTTTCTCTATTTTTTCTTTTCATTTTTAAAACTTCTGTTCTGATTTGTATTATTTTCCTTCTTTCACTTACTTTTAATTTGTTCTTATTTTTTTCTTAAAAGAAAACCTGAGTTCATTGATTTGAAATGATTATTTTGCTGTAATATAGTCATTTAGTGCTCTAAGTTTTTTCTTGTTTTAAAAAGATGTTTTTGCTGTTTAAGGATTCTAGGTTGACAGTTTTCTTCGAGTAATATAAACATGCTTATCCTGTTTTTATACTTGAATTGTTTCTGAAGATAAAGCTCTGTAATTATCATTTTTCTCTTGTGCAAAGTGTGACTTTTTAAGTAATTGCTAAAGATTAAATGTTTTGACTGTCGTAAAATTGAAAATCAAATTATTATTTAATGTGTTTGTTCCTTGTAAGTAATTTTGTTCCTTATAAGTAATTTTCAACAATTTGATTTTCATGTGTCTTGTTGTAGTTTCCTTGATTCTTCTCTTCTCTTTTTTTTTTTGAGTCGGAGTCTCACTTTGTTGCCCAGGCTGGAGTGAAGTGGCTTTCTCATGACCACCGTAGCCTCCACCTGCTGGGTTCAGGCTATCCTTTCACATTAGTCTTCCAAGTCACTAGAACTACAGGCACGTGCCACCATGCCTGGCTAATCTTTTGATTTATTGTAGAGATGAGGTCTCACCAAGTTGCCCAGGCTGGTCTGGAACCAGCGGGCTCATACAATCCTCTCTCCTCGGCCTCCCAAAGTGCTGGGATTATAGGCATGGAGCCACTGTGCCTGGCCTTGTACTTCTTTTAATTGTAATTCATTGAGTCTCTTGAATTTGTGTTTTTTTTTTTTATCTTCAACAAGTTGAAAAAAAAATTTGGTTATTCTTTTTTTCAAGTATTTCTTTTATTTCTCTCCTCTCTTCCCTGTTTAAGGAAATCTAATTACATATATATGTATATATATACTATATATGCACACGTGTTTTTCTGCTTTTGATTATTTTTCTCTTTGCATATCATTTTGATTGTTTCTAACACAGTATATTAATTACCTGGAGTAATCTTATCTCTATTCCACTTCTTTCTAACTCCCACTCACCTTTCAGATATCAGCTTATGAACAATTTCCAGAGAAGATATGTCTGCTCCCCTAGTTTCAACCAATATATTGAATTGTAATCTCTTATTTAAATTTCTGTATTTTTAGCATATTTATTATGGCTAATATATTAGCTAACATAGTAGTAGCAGCTATTACTTTACAAACAAATCTTCAAAATATAATAGCTCAGATGATAAATATTTTTTCTGGGAAAAATTATTTCCACTCTTCTTCAGAGCTTTTACGTCTACCCTCTGGGAGACAATTATTTGCTCATTGTCTTTTCTAGTCATATCAGAAGGTATTGTATAAAACGTCCTTGAGGATATACAAGAAAACTCCACAGATTTGATAACCTAAGTTTTGTTGTTGCTAATATTTGTTTGTTTTTTTCTAATTACTAAAAAACATTATGTTTTTTTAAATATTCAGTCCAGACTTGTGGCTTTTTTAATAATGCAATTCCTTCAAAAACTTGGTAGGCTTCCAATGTATTTGTTTCAGAGAGCTTTATGTGCCATTACATGTTAGGAAGCAATTCTCTGAGGCCCCCACAATTCTGTCCATTTTGAAACCATAGGCATGGGCAGCCTTTGCTTTGGAACTGTTTGTTCAAGGATGTTTGTACAGCAAAATGCCTTGTAAGTTAGAGACAGTGTCTCACTCTGGATCAAAGAGTCATTTTGGCTAAACCCTTAAGAAATAAATAAGATCTCTGTCTAGGCAGAGGCCTAACAAGCTTACTACCTATTATAAAATATTTGGATTCCCAAAGCTCAGTGTTCCCCTACTGTGTAAAACATTTTATGTATGTGTTTAAATGTTTTCACATTTACCTATGGGCATTAGAACATAGGAAAGTGGTGCCCAAAAAAAAGAAAGTAAGAAAGAAAAAAAGTTAACTTTTCAGCTATTGCTGTTGCTGTTGCTATTGCAGTGAGTAAACACTTCTTTGCCTCTTACCCAGGATTCTTATATTTTTAGCTAGGATCCATGGAAATGTGAGAGGCTCACATGGTAGTTTACAGGTAAGGTAAAACATCAGACCCTCCATGGTTCTGACAGTACATAGTCTCAATATTTTCCTGTAACATATTTCTTATGTTTGTTTATTTTCTTATCCTCATACTCTTGTCTCTAGTTTAATTATAACCTGGATCATCTGAAATAAAAGGCTTATTTTGAAAATAATATTCTTACTTTGCTCTTTGATGTAGAACTGAGTCATTTACTTCAACTAAATAGTTTTAATGTACTTTAATCACTTCTAATCTTTCTTCTTTTTTTGGAGTCCAGAAGCAGCAACTCTTCCCTTTAAGGACTGCAATCTTTGTAATCTTTTTATTCTCTTCCAATTCTGTTTGAAAATCAATGAATTTTTGTCTAAACTCATCCTTCTTATAACATCTTGCTAAAGGCAGCCAACAACAGCCAAGCCATGCTAACTCTCTGGCTCTTTTTAACCATTTGCCCTAGAGCTACAGATTCAATATACACATTGTTTTCTTTCCAAGTTGTAGCAAAGACAATTCTGTTAAACATTGTGTCACTGTACAACATGGGTCTTCATCGGTCCAGCCTGTGATACATATTCTCTTACTGCCCACTACTAGACAGTTCTACAGCTTAGCCAATGTCACCCATTTCATTATTCTTATTTTTACTTGATGACATCTCCTCCTTTGACGAAAAAAAAACTTCTGTATTTGTAATATTTGTAGCATTAACCATTAAGTCTACCTAACCCAAAAAATTAAAGCAATACTTTATTTGTCATGATTATGATATTTGAAGTGGATGTTTCTATCCATAAACTTTTCTCCAGGCAAGGGCCCAGGTTTGTTCCATTTTGTAACCTTACTGTCTTTGACACATGACTTTCAAAATCACTATTCTCTTGTGTGTCAAGATAGTAAATACTGAGGTAAAAAATCACCATGGTGATTGCAGAGTCTGTGGTGTGGGAGAAATGGGGAGATGACAGTCAAAGAATACAGAATCTCAGTTAGACGATAGGTATACATTTATATATGTGTATATATATATAATTTACATATATAAAATCTGAGTTCTTTTATATAACATGGTATCTTTAGAAATGCTAAGACAGTAAACTTCAAATGTTCTGACCACAAAAATAGTTAAATGCTTGAGGTGATGGATAGGTTAACTAGCTTGATTTAATTATTCCACATTGTATTCATAAATCACAACATCACTTTGTGTTCTGCAAATTTATACAATTATAAATTGTGAACGTATAATTCAAGAGGTCACAATCATGCATGGGAGACTTTACTGGGCCAGGTCTGGAAGTTGCATACCTTGTTTTCAATTATAGTCTTTAAGTCACCTAATCTCAAGGGATATATGGAAAATGTAGTCTAGCTGTTGGTCCAGGAAGAACAGAAAACTGCTTGGCCAACAGTTTTTCAGTCTTTGCAGTAGCATATTCATACATTTATTGGTATGGTCGTTAAATATATATCACCAACACTAGAAAATAAGCTCCATGAAGACAAATTTTATGAATTTGCTTAGTGATTATGCTCAGTGTTTAGTATTTAATATTCATTCAATAAATGAGTGAAAGAATTAGGGAGATTAAATATGACCACACAACTTTAGAGATAATAAACCTGAGACCACAATATATTTTACTTTCATTTTTCATCGAGCTCTAAAGGTTAGATGAGATATTTAAAACTCAGCTCTGAAGACTACTCATTCAATGTTCTAGATAATTTTATCTATATTTCTCAAGAAATTTCAGTGACTGAAATTATAAATATATGCAATAGCAATGTAGTAACATGAAAATAGCACATTAAAAATACTCAACAGTTCTATTTACAAAGAGTTTAGTCTTCAACTTGGTAATATCATGCCTCAGATTCAGCTTCCTCTAATGTCTAAAAGGTAGTTCTTTGTTCATGTGCTTGAATGACAATTATGAAAAGTCAGTATACACCCATTTCTTTCCCAGCTCTACCATTTGTTCAGTTCAAGTGTGACATGTATCTTTTTTTTTTTTTTGTCATATCTTTAAACATCAGGCTGGCATCATTTGTAAGTTTAGGGTTTACTTGCCTTTGTGATATAATCTGCTAATATATTTAAGGAACTTTCCATAGCTAAAGGAAGCTTGTTTATTTTGGTCATCAAACAAAATACTCTTCAAAGAAAATGTTGCTTCCTAGCCATTGTAACCATGGGGGTTATATTGGTATGAAAACTTGTGTGTGCTTGAAATGTTCTTATCATTGGCTAAGAGCAGTGATATATTTCCAAATTGAGAGAAGGACAATGAGAAAGTCTGGAAGATAGCTCTGATTGAAGATCATGGAGCAACGTCCACATTTTTTTTCTGACAAGGTCGACATGAAGGGCGACATTAACAACTCGTTCTCGGTCTAATGACACATTTAGATTAGAGTGTGTATTGTACACAGTCTCCATTTTTTCTTCTGCTCATTGCCAGATAAGATACTTGATAGGTATCTCCACAGTAACCTTTCAGAATTCATTTACTTAGATGAAACAAAATAATGAAATGCCAAATGAATTAAGAATAATATTTTTTGTATAAACTGAAAACAATTTAAATAGTTCATATGCATAAGCTCTGTGACATGAATGATCTTTTTATTTCATTGTTAAGAAAAGTGAACCACTTGATAGTTACTATTGCTCTGTTTTCCATATAGAATGGGGGAGAAAGGACTGTAAACTAGGAATACACAGCTAACATTTTCTCTAGGAGTTTCATTAGACCTATCATAACCACTAATCTGATAAGAATACACAACGGGAAGTTTTATTTAAATTTCTAACGTTTAAAATCACAATGAAAGAAAGTTTATTTTCTTTTGTTTTCATTCCTTTTGAAACTTTCAGCTTGGATTTCAAGAACATGTAAAATAAAAACAAGTTCAACAGTTCTAAAATTGTTGTCTTTTTGGGATTTCTACAATACTAAGGTATCATTATTTGCATCTTTCCCCTTGTACTCTGTTTTTTCCCCCACTCCTCTTTCTCTAATGAAGCTTAGCACCCTAGGACAAAGAGTGACTTAGCAGCTGTCTGCCACTAGGTTATTGGCAGTGGTTCCTCCTCTGTGAATACTCCGACAAACACATTCAGCATATACACCTTCCTGGCGACATCTCAGTGAGAACTTCGTGGATATTTTGCAACTTGTATGGTCCTCCAATTGCTTCACAAGTATGTGTCTTTAAAATCCCACAGACATTTTCTTTAACAGGAACTATGTAATATCTTTCTTTTAAATCTCTCATAGCAGTTAATATAAATGTTGCATACATAGCAAGCATTCAGTAAAGATATATTAAATTGAATTTTTTAAATATAATTGCCACTTATGACCCTGTTTTATTGCCAAGAAAACATTGGTGTGAATGAAGCCTGCTATTTGTTGAAAGGTTGCTGAATGCCATTTTTGTCTAACTTTCCATTTATTCAAGATGGTTCCCAGCATTCTTTCCCGTTCAGTGGATAACTAACGTGGGACTACAACAGAGAAGCATGGGCAGATGAAATGCCATACTCATTATCATGTGTAAATGTCAACAGAGTTCATATTTAAAAAAAAAACACCTTTTAATGTGAGAATAGGCATTGGGCCATGCTTCCTCATGTACCATCTGTCGCATCACCTTTGAAGTCCTACTGAATCTTCATCCTTTGAAGTCAGACACTCATCCTTCTACACAAAGGAAGCTGCTACATGCAGCAGCAGCAAAGAGATGAAAGAGTGTGCCTCGGCTATGCTGAATATACTGTCGGTGTTTTAATTTAAAAAGCTGATATTCACCTTTGACACAAAATTGGCCACAGGTGATAGTTCTTCTAGAAGTGTGTTTGCAGCACATAGATACAACCTTTTACAGATTATATTTGTTCCCCATGTAATAGTTTCAACAGTAAGGTTTTCTCATAGATGCTCATTATAATATGATAGCAGTCATGATTAAAAAAAAAATCAGTAAAGATTACAAAAGACTGTCCCCTTGACCAAACCGTAGAGAAACTTCTCTGAATTGCTTTTGACCAAGTCTCCTTCTTAGGCCCTGCCTTCAGCCTACTGAGTCCAGTTTAAATAAAAATCCTGCTAAGTTGATTAAGCAAGAATTCTCCCCTTTTGATATCTGGTTACTCTTGGCATATGATCAAATTCCTTCCCCCTACCCTGATATCTGATCACCCTGGCCTACCTACAGCAAGAATCCAATTAAGTCAGCTTAAAAATAATTCTCCTATGCTGACATCTGCCTTTGTAATTTTCCATCCATTGACTCTTCTCATTCTGCCCGTTGGCTATGTATTCTCATCGGTTCTTGCTGTATTTGGAATTGAGCCCAATTCTATACTGTGATCTCTTTTCTTCTATTGTAATAGTTTCTAAAAAATATCTTTTTTTTTTTTACTACTACAACTACTATCAGGTTTTGGTTTATTTTAACAAAGCTAATAATATCATTACATAGGCAAGAAGACTAAAGAAAGACACAGAAGATAAGATTGGGACCCTCCTTTCACAGTTGTGTCTGTAATATTAAAATTGGTTCCAATTGTTAGAAAATACATTAGTTTTTTAAAGAAAAAAATGTGTTCTGCGCTTTTTTAACATTTTTCTTTCAGAAGAGATGTTGTCAATCAGAATGCATTTATCATGCAATGTGCTAAGCTCTTAGTGTCAGATATTAAATATAAGAAAACTATTCCTTCTTTGAACACTTGACATGGCAGTGAACCAAATTAATAAACGTAAATAAAATATACAATGAAGAGGTATAACAATAAGGTGCTATAGACATTAATAACTTTTTGGAAGGAGTTGAAAGAAAGCTTCCTGGAGCTGGTGGCATTTGAACTCAAGTATGAGGTAAGTAGATTTAACTACAGAAGGTGGAATGGTTGTGAGTTAGAAAAAAAAGAAAAGGGAGGCATGGAACTGAGGGTACACTAGGCTCAGGGACAGTGAGAGAAAAGCACAGGTGTGAGATAGATATATCCTGGTGGTTCTCAAGGTGTGATCTTTAAATCATAATCACTTAAGATGATGAAAAATGCACATTTTCAAGTTGCCATTAAAACTACTGAATAGGCCTCTTTAACAGGTACTAAAAAGTCAGAATTTTAAAGACATTTTCTTTTTTTTTTTTCCCACCGCCCTCCTGACATTTTCTACTTTACTTTTATGATTGGATCTTTAGCTGAAGACACAATGTATACTGTTGTCCTTAATACAATTCAAAATATAAAAAACAACACTTCCCTGGTCATCACCAATTTAGTACACAAAAACACTCAGCATCTTTCAAGGACTGGGTGATTAAGAGTATTATTTAGGGAAGAGAAAAGTGCAGAAGCTTCTATTTTAAGAAAGAACAATGAACCTGTATAAAAGAATGGCAGAAATATAGAGCCCTAAGAACTATAACAGAACGTGCTGGAAAGAATCCTGCAAACACAACACTGACAGCAATGCTGAGCTCAAAAGAAAGCAAATGAAATCTCTAAGGAAAAAAATAAATAAATTAAAAAAAAACTAACTACATAAATAAATGATAGTGACTTGAAGCAAGAAGGAATTGTAGACAAAAGAGACAATATCCTTAAGGTAAAATGGTACCAGTGCTAGGATCCACCGGTGGCGGGGGGTGGGGAGGTGGGGGGTGGAGGGAGATCCTATATATTCTGCAATGTTAAGGAACTATATTTGAGACATAAAATTAAGCTGGTATACTCAATGAAAATAAAAATAGTACCTGGTCAATGTCACACCCTGGCTGCCAAGCGAATCAAGAGAAACACTTCTCTGGAGTAAAGTGTGTACAGGATTCCACAATGTAATTTCAATAAAATACCCCAAGTCAATAAACAAACAAGTAAACAAATTGCCAGCATTAAGAACTGTAATAATAACAGTAAAATGTAGACTCTAAGCACTTCATGAATTGAAGTTATTAAAATGTATTATAAATTAATAATTTATAAAATGTTAACAGACAAAATATAAAATTAAAAATTCCACCAATATTATATGTGTTCAAAATTATATTACAGTAGCCATTTCTAGATAAAAACATAAGCAAGTAAAATAATCACTGTTAGAATTTTAAAAATCAATCTGTCATAAATTAAAATTTATGTGTTCTTATAAAATACCACAAATGATCTATATAAAAATAACATTCATAAGATAATTTAGCAAGGTGCCTAGATATAGATCAACTGCAGAACTCATTATACTTTAATATACCTGTAACAACGTAACCTTAAAATATTACTATCATTTACAACAGAAATTCAAAAAGAGTCAGACATCTAGAAAGAGATTCACTCTAAGATGTACATGTATTTTATAGGGGGATTTTAAAATTTAATAAAAATCATTAAAGGAGATCAAAATAGAGAGATATACCACAGTCATGAGGAAAACAACAATACTATTGTTTTCAATTTTACTCAAACTTAACTATTTCAAAATAGCAAGATAGATCTATAATAGACATGACAAACTATTTTAAATATATGTGTAAGGACAAAATCTCACCAATACCCAAGACATTCCTGAAAGAAAGATGTAATAAAACATAGCATTTATGGCAACTCATTTATTGTGGAATAGACAAATTGATAATTGAATAACTGACCAATGGAATAGAATTGAAGCACCAGAAAGAGATCCAGACACAGAGGGAGCTTGATTTGTGACAGAGATGATACTGTATATAATTGGCAAAAAAACTAAAAGAAGTAAACTCTGAAAAATGGGTGAGTATAATATTTAGCCGTTGTTTTTGGATATTTTAAAATCTTTATTTTACACCATACTTATTTTCAGTTGTATTAAAGACAACATATAAATATATAATAAGAAGACAGGGAAGCAAAACTTTATGTCATCAGATTATGAATTTCTTCAACTAGGTACAAATCCCACAAAAACAGCAGAAACAATATAATGGACTATGTTTAAAAATGTAAATTTTATTTATCAATATAGAATCATAAAGAAAGTAGAAATCAGCCAAACTGGCAGAAAATGGTTCCGATTCTTATACTCACAGGGAATTTGCATTTAAAGCAGAAAGGAATAGTAAATTAGTCTAACAAAATAAATGCCAGATATTTTTAAAGAAGGGAAAAATAAAATTTTCCAATAAACACAGAAGTAAACCATAATTTCAGCCAAAAAAAATTTTTTTAAGTTATCTAAAACTATTAAAACTGTTGGCGTATGGAGCAACTAGAATCATCCACCACTGCTGGTGTTAATGTTAATAAGTACAATACCTGTAGGAAACCATTTAACACTCCTCCTCGAAAGTCATATGGTGACAGCCGTCATCCCTCTACTGTATCTCTCCACACAAACCCTGTGACTGCCAGACCTTACAAGTTATCTGAAGAACTCGAGATAAGCAGCATTTTGCCAAAGACCTTACTCAAGAAGAATTAACCCCTTCACTCGTATGCACATAAGTCTGGAAAAATGATGGATCCTGACCCCTTCACTCATTAAAATACTAACATCTCCACCCAAGGTAGTGAGTATCTGCCATTTTTTGTACACATGACACACAAAGATGTATGTATCTAAACTACGCTTCCCTCCCTAATCATGCTAACATACCTTTCTTTTTGGCATTATACCCCTTCCTTTATTTTCTTCTTTGGAGAGCCAGCCCAAGAACTCTTCCTCTTATGCTCTCTCTCTAGTACAAGACTCAGATATAAGCCCCAAATAGAGCCCTGTCTGGGAATCCATTTGGCCTCATGTCAATTTCTATTACATTAGAGCCTAACAACCAGTAACAGTCGGTAACAATATATGCCACAGCCTAACAGTTGGTAACATTATATTAGCATGAACATTCCTCATCAGTTCTCTTCTTACATAAATGGTTCTCTAATCTGTGCACAGAAGAGACACTCACAAGCACATGCATTGTGCAATATGTTAACAGCAACAAAACAATAGAAAAACAAAAAAATGACTCAAGGACTCATAAGTAAAAGAATAAATAAATGTGGTATATATGCTCAATAAATATAATACAAAGAAAAATGTAAAAATCCAAAGCACTCACACACAAGTTAGATATATAACATTTAATGAACAACACACACACAGCATAGATCAACAGGTTTAATCATGTGACATATGAGTCTATTACTGGTGAGAGGACTTCGTAGTCTCTATTTAATTGAATTCAGAAAACAGTTGCAAAGTATGGGCTTTGTATAAAGCTTAATTCTTGATTCTTAAGCACACTGGGTTTGATCCTCTGTCAGTGGTCTGTTGAGATCTGGTCAACATAGATTTTCTGACAAATAATTTTCCTTAGAAATGAGGACCAAAATAGCTTGTGTAACATGGGCAGAACTGAATGCTCCAACCAGATAATGATCTCCTATGGTTAGTGAAAATAAGTTTCAAGGCGAAGCAGACACATTTATTTTCAAGGCAGGAGACTATTTTTCAATCACAATGTCCAATTTCATTTTCATTAATGCTATTAGAAGAAAACAATTTGTGGCAAGAAATGAAAAGTAAATAAACAAAATTAACAAGATCCCAATGTTGTTGAGCTCTGTGGGCTTCTTCTGACTTAGAGGTTAAGTGTTCTTAGCTGATAACTATCCTATTTAGAAAAATGGAATTAGAAGAGGCTACAGTTTGCCAGAAATTTTGCATTTAGATTTTTCATAAACTTTGTGTTTGGAGACTGCCTTTCTCTCAGACCTATTTTAGATTTTAATGGCTCTGTGCTTCCACAGGCTAATAAAGGCAAATTTTAGCTTGTGCCTACCTGGAGAAACAGAATGTACTTGCCAATGAGGAGTTATGTAAACCATTCAAGGTGATAAGGCAGTCAGCTTAAAAATGCTTGTTTCAAACTCTGTTTACTTGGTCGTCCTTCCTTTTGTTTTGTGTCAAATACTGAACAATTGCTTGAACTTTCCTGCATAGATATAGCCTTAGATAACCGAGTCTCAGAAATGCTGAGCAACTCTAAAATACAGATACAACAGAACATTTTTTCCTGACACAGGTAGACATTGTGCTGAAAGGCATTATTATTCTGATATCTATATCTCACTAATGTTTATCCATTGTTAGCAGAGGCTGTGGGATTTGAAAATTATTACTGAGGTTTCTAAAAATCTGAATCATAATGCCACAGTTCTCAATGGTTTATTGTGAAGCATGTGAAACTCAAAACAAGGAATCCTTCCCATCCTCTGAGAAGACTCCATACTTCATCAGCCCCGGTTTGAAAACATATAATTATCCAAATCTCACACTACAAGTTTAATTGCACAATTCTAAAGAATATTTCTTATTAAATCACGATATTCGTAACATACGCATTTCTTTCCAGATCTTTACATTCCTTTTGTACATCTTTTTAAAATGTGAAGTTTGGTTTTTAGGGACACTTGGAATTCCACAGTGTTAAAACTTATTTCCCCTAATGTTAGTAACACATCTTCGCTCCATCTCACCCTTTTTTCTGCTTCTGATTCAGATGCCTTTGGTCATGACCTCTTCACAATTCAGAATGATCCCTTATCATCTTTCCAATCAAATCCATCTTCAAAATCATCTTGAGGTCCACCTTCTCCATGTTGTTCTCCTTACTTTCCTGTTCCTGGCACCTCCTCTCTTCACCAATGGTGTTGACTTTACACTGTCGAGCCGGTGATTGGTGGGCTTGTGTCTGATCTAACTAATCAAAGCAGAACCCCCACAACAGTAGATATTAGTTGGATACTTTAGTCTGTAGCCCATGCAACCTAACACAAGTAAAAATCCCATGATGAGACATACCCAGTTGAGGAACTGAACTGAATGAAAATGAATAGAACAGAATAGAATTGAATGGAAACAAATTTCTTTTAAAGATACTGAAATTTTTTTCCACAAAATTGTTTTTTAGCTATGTTTTCCAGATTGTATTTTTTATAGTAATAGTGCTTCTTATATAAATAATAGTATTTTCTTAACAATAGTTATCCTGTGCAATATTTGAATTGATTTTTTACCAGAGTATCAAGAGTTCCATAGCCGGTGACAATAAGAAAATATTTATATTAAATGGAAAATCTCATTTAGCTCAAACATCTGCACATTATTGAGATTTAGAAGTCAGTTAGTCTGTCCCTTCATTTCTCTGATACTAGTATGAGAGGACCTTTTATAGGATGTCAATTATTCAATGCTTTTTTGATGATCTCCGTCTCCCCAATATGTGGCCTCTGATCTTTCAACCTTGAGTGCTTCTGAAAGCCAAAGGGAAGACTCAAGCTCTTGAAAGCTTTCAGCAGTTGATTTCTAATAGCATAATCATAGGAGGCTTACTCAGAGTCCCTTTCATCCGATGCTCTTTCAAATGTATTATAAACCAATTACTAATTATAAACAGGACAGTCATTCTGCATTACTTTCTCATCTTTTTTCCTTTCTCTACCCCACATCTCTTCTTTGTATTGCTCCTAATTATTATTTTTTCCTCTATGCCCCTCTCCTACACTCGTGTTGAAAATCAGAAAAAAAATTGGAGAAAAGAAACATGTAATTATATTAATGGACAGGGATGGGTAGAAGGACTATAAGTAGTATAGCCCCCTTTTCTCTGGAATCCTTATCTATACCAATCTTAAGTACAGTTTACTCTATCAGAGTCTCAGTTTCTTCTTTTGTGATTAAAATTGAATTTTATTATCTCTAATGTCATATTTATCACTAATGGTCTGTAAGCCCAGTGACTTCTTTATTTTAGGATAGGTCTTAGAGAAGGGTTTTCCCTTAAAAAATACCTGAGAACTAGATAAAATTTATTTTCAGGGTCACTCTCCCCTATTTCTGTTTCTGGCTCTTGTTCTGAGATCACTGTCATGGAGGCAATACATGCCTACAATTTAATTCTTCCCAAGGGTTCAAATGATAGCACCAAAGTGGGACTCACAGTATCTGAACAACTTTTACTTTAAAAAAAATTGAATAATCATCATAATATGGTCATCTTTTATTTCTTGACATCAGGACAGTTCTAGGAACCTTATAATCTAAAGACCTAATGCATAATAAAGTAATAAAATGTAAATTTCCATGAAAGAAGTTATAATAAAAGTATTACTAACCAGGCAGAGGGGAAGTCTGCAGATAACATATATTTCCTTAAGAAACCAGTCCCAGATGGTAAATGTTCAAGTATTGTGTCAGACCAGTAGGGAAGATAGTTTTGCTAACAAGCATCTTCTTTTGAGGCTACAGATCCCTTCTCCCAACAGATCTTATCACAAGAGTATATTTCTGCTGTAGTTATTGCCTAAAGTACTTTAGGGTCTTTAATTCATGCAAGGAAGACTGAAGACTAAGCATGGGTGCTCTCAGAAGTCTGAGAACCTCTGAAAGGAGGAGATACCAGAATCAACTTTTTCCAGTAGAATAATGTGCTTTTGTAAGAGATATTTGAACGGTAGTGAGGTGCATGAGCTTTGTATACAGATCTGGGTACAAACTAGGCAGCAATAGCTCAAGGGTGACTTAGCACTTTGAAAATCTCTAAATTTTTATCAGTTCATTTCACACAACCAAAACAAACCCAAATAAAAATACAAACTAAGTAAAATCATTACAATTGTAATGCAAATGCAGTTTTAAGATGCACACAAATACAGCACTCCAACCAGATTATGCTTGTCCTATATAAAATTATGAAGCAACTATTAAAACCCACATCTCAATTGATTCTAGTGCATCATCCATACACTTGGAGCTTTGCCACTTCAGTGATTGTGTAGGCTGATTGCGAACTTCTAGGATCTTATCATTTGTCTGGGACTTTCTCTGAAGCCTGGGAAAGTTACTCTGGCAATGGTTATTGGGAATTGCCACTTCCCCCAGCAGCCCTCAAATAATGACTGAGTAGTATTGAAGTTCCCACCTACCTGTATTGGGATATGTCTGAAAGACATCATCCATTACTTCCAATTATTTCTCCGTGAGATAAAGATCTCTCAACCATGGTGACAGCCTACCTAATGATACACTCAATATTTCCCTTCAACTTCCCACTCCCTTCTTCTTTATGCAGTTTCCTGTACTTCCCCATTGACTACTATTACTCAAATCTTTCACTAGGGTCTTTTCTGTGGAAACCCAAAGTAAGATACCCTGGTTTTGCCACTTATCAAAGTGAGCCCTTGGGATGGATATTTACTCTCTTTTTGTCTCTATTTCTTCATCTTTAAAATGGGAGTAAGGATTGGGGGAAGATGGCAGCCGAGCCAGTTGGACTATGTGAGTCCCCATGTGAGTGAGTGAGTGTATGGGAAATTTTGTATATGTGCTGGTGAGTGAGTGGGTGTGTGAGTGACTGAGTGAGGGCTAGGGAGCTAGTGGCCAGGGCTCTCCTGGTGCAGCAGCCGGTGCCACAGCATCTGGGATTGGACCCTAGCAATTCCCTGGATGAAGGAACCGAGCGCCATTTTCTCTTTCTTTTCTTTTCTTTTCTTTTTTTTTTTAAATCAACAAAACCTCCCTGGCAAGAAAATGCTGGGAGAGACTGTCTAAGTGGGGCTCGTGAGTGGGTGGCCAGGCCCCTGGTGCAACAGCAAGTGCTGCAGTTTCTCTACTTTGTCCCTGGCTCTTCTCAGGTAGCAGAAGCAGAGTACCATTGTTTTTTTTTATTTATTTTTATTTTTATTTTTTCACTCAATTTCCCAGTTGTTAATATCACTCAGATGGCAAAGACAGACCATTGTTTTTTTTAAATGCACAGAAGTTTTCCTTTTGAAAAGCCAATGGGAGGCACTATTGCCCCAGGCGCTTCCACACCATTGAAGCAGGAGAGATACAACTCCCGGCTTTGCCTCATGACTTCAGTACCTGGCATGGTGCTGGAAGCAGTTGTGGATGGAGTCCAGAGGCAAGTTCCCACAGAAGAGGACAAGAGAGGCACCCCACCACCATACTGAAGGTAGGGCAGGAAAGTGCTCCGACTTGCTCACCACAGACCAACAGATCCCATCTGTGTGACTGGCGGATCAACTACTCAGGGCTTGATCATGGCCCAAAGGGAATATCCTGAGAACACAAACTTCAGAGGGACCTGAGGAGTGCTGAGGTCCAGGTGCCCCACCCTCTGCCCTGATCCAGCTGTGGGACAAAGGCTGTGGCCAGAAAAGAAGTAGAAAAAACCCCAAAGACATCAGTGGTGAGTCCGGGGCTGACCCAAACTCCCTCCTTCCCAGCAACCCTCTGAACATTAGACCCACACAGCTGGGCCACGACTGAGAGAGACAAACCCAGGAGGAGTCTGGATGTCATTCACAATAGGAGAGCTCTATTCCAGGATGGGCCTGGCTGGGGCACCCCAGTGAGAGTACATATCTGGGGAAGAGGCAGTCCCGTACCTTCCCACCAGAGATCTCCCTGACCATAGAGATTGGGAGGGGAGGCCTGAAGCCCCACCCACCTCCACTGTCCCTCCTCCTTTTCTGCTTCCTTCCCAGAGGAGAGAGTGAAAGAAGTACTCAGCCTGTAATCCCAGTGCTTTGGGAGGCTGAAGTGAGTGGATTGCCTGAGCCTGTGGGTTCCAGACCTGCCTGGACAACTTGGCGAGACCTCATCTCTACAATAAAAAAAAAAAAAAATTAGCCAGGCATGTTAGTGCATACCTGTAGTTCCAGCTACTTGGAAGACCGAGGCGGGAAGATCGCTGGAGCCCAGCAGGTCAAGGTTACGGTGACTGGGAGCGTGCCACTACACTCCAGTCTGGGTGACAGAGTGAGACTCCAACTCAAAAAAATAAAAGAGGTGGCTCTGCAGGAGAGACCAGATTAGAGGAACAATTACAGAGCCTGACACAAGAGGGCAGGGTTTTTTTTGTTATTGTTGTTGGTTGGTTGGCTTTTGTTTCTGTATTTTAAATTTTCAATTATTTTTTAAATAAAAAAAATTTTTTGACTGTTTGTTGCTAGTTCATCTATTTTGAAAATATTTTTCTTTTGTGCATGAATGTGTATTTGAGGGTTTGATCTGCATTCCCCTGAAAAAAATTTTCTTTTCTTTTTCTATTATTTTTCTGTTTCTTTCTTCTTTTATTTGTCTTTTTCTGTTTATGTGTGTATGAGAATGATTCCATGTTTATCTTTCAATTTTATGAAGTTGTTGGTTTTTGTTCTTTTGTTCTTCTAGGACTTTTTAATATTAATTTTTTATAGTTTAAGGGATATGTCAATAGATGTGTGAGGGTTCAACCTGAATCCTCTTCCTTTTTTCCCCCTTTGGTCATTCTGTTTTTCTTCTCTATTCACTTTGTACTAGGCATGTGTGTATGTTTACTTTTCTTGGGAGAGTTTTGTTGCTGATTGCTTTGTTTCACTTTGCTTTTATTCCAGTTTGTTTTGGAGTGTGTGTGTATGTGTTCAATTGCTTTTGCATTGGTTTCTGCTTTGCATCGTCATATAGAGTGGTAGTGGGGAGTGGGTCTCAGGGAACACACACCACAATAAGTGAACATTTTAATTAACAAGTAGTATCTGATTCCTAGCAGCCCTTCCCTTACTTTATTCAAATTTCAAAAATGACAAGAGACAGAAAATCTTCCCATCCACCATCCTATTTCAAAATAGAACAAATCAAGAACCTGGATCAGGAAAGAATAGAGGTCTGAGCAAATGTCAGAATAGAAAGCCTCTCCTATGGCACTGAATAACAGAACCAAAGAGAAAAACAAGAAATCTGTCACAAATGAGGAAAAACCAAAGGAAGACCTCAGGCAAGTTCAAGTGTACCAAAGACAAAATTCCTGAAAAATCAGACCTTGGTGTCCAAACAATGGAAGTCACCAAAGACTGTCCCCAGAATACAACAGGGATTAGGGAATGGATGGAAAGAGTGACTAGGACTCAAGAAAGACAAGATGCAACACTGAAATAACTTGCAACAGAGATTTTGGCAATTAAAAATTTCATCTAGGAGCCAGGCTCGGTGGCTCAGCCTGTAATCCCATGCCTTTGGGAGGCTGAGGTGAGTGGATTGCCTTAGCCCGTGGGTTCGAGACCCTCCTGGGCAAGCGAGACCTCATATCTACAATAAATCAAAAAATTAGCTGGGCGTGGTAGCGCACGCCTGTAGTTCCAGCTACTTGGAAGGCTGAGGCGGAAGGATCGCCGGAGCACAGCAGGTCGAGGCTGCGGTGGCCAGAAGCGGCCACTGCACTCCAGTCTGGGTGACAGAGTGAGACTCCAACTCAAAAAAAAAAAAAAAAAAATTTCATCTAGGAAATAAATAACAAGATGACAAGCATGGAAAGCAGAATTAAAGAATCTAGCTGAAGAAAGAATCTCAGAA